>JACEEZ010005601.1:285000-287500 GCA_016584305.1 Chionoecetes opilio | reverse complement strand
ATAGCATTAACACAGCCTTAGCATAGTTTAACACAGCCTTAGCAAGCATTAACACAGCCTAGACAGCATTAACACAGCATAACACAGCATTAACACAGCCTTACCCCATAGCATTAACACAGCCTAATAGCATTAACAAAGCCTTAACAGATTAATACAGCCTTAGCAAGCATTAACAGCCTTAGCATAGCATTAACACAGCCTTAGCACAGCATTAACACAGCCTTAGCATAGCATTAACACAGCCTTAGCATAGCATTAACACAGCCTTAGCACAGCATTAATACAGCCTTAGCATAGCATTAACAGCCTTAGCATAGCATTAACACAGCCTTAGCACAGCATTAACACAGCCTTAGTACAGCATTAACACAGCCTTAGGACAGCCTTAGCACAGCATAAACACAGCATTAACACAGCATAAACACAGCATTAACACAGACTTAGCACAGCATTAACACAGCCTTAGCACAGCATTAACACAGCATTAACACAGACTTAGCACAGCATTAACACAGCCTTAGCACACTGACATCACGGCTATGCTTCCTGGCCCTTACTATGAAACTCTATTCTTCTTGTGCAGTATTAACCCCTTCACGCCCAGACCTTTCCTTGGCTATAAAAAATCGTCTGTTGTTAGCCATAAAATTACGAAAAGTAACTGAATATACGAAATTAGTTAGTCGATAATGGTACTAAATGTCATATCTATAAAAACATTGCTTATATTCACTAAAAATTTGCCTAATGATACCCAAATTACAATAGAAATTACGTACTGGGTCTCAAGGGGTTTAGTATTTTTTTTGTTATTATTATTATTAGAGCCCAGTATTTCCCAACCTGGGGGAAATTTCAGGATTCTAAGGGGGAAATTTCAGGATTATAAGGGGGAAATTTCAGGATTCTAAGGGGGAAATTTCAGGATTCTAAGGGGGAAATTTCAGGATTCTAAGGGGGAAATTTCAGGATTCTAAGGAGGAAATTTCAGGGTTCTAGGGGAATTTCAGATTAAGGGGGAAATTTCAGGATTCTAAGGGGGAAATTTCAGGATTCTAAGGGGGAAATTTCAGGATTCTAAGGGGGAAATTTCAGGATTCTAAGGGGGAAATTTCAGGATTCTAAGGGGGAAATTTCAGGATTCTAAGGGGGAAATTTCAGGATTCTAAGGGGGAAATTTCAGGATTCTAAGGGGGAAATTTCAGGATTCTAAGGGGGAAATTTCGAGGTTCTAAGGGTGAGATTATGACAGGATTACTAAGGGGGAAATTTCAGGATTCTTCAGGGGGAAATTCAGGATTTAAGGGGAAGAAGTTCTTAGGATTGCATACTAGGGTTTGGAAATTTCGGTTCAAGAGGGGAATATGGTTAGAATTCTAAGGGGGAAATTTCAGTGAACTTTAAGGGGGAAATTTCAGGATTACTAAGGGGAAATTCAGGGTTCTAAGGGGGAAATTTCAGGATTGCTAAGGGGGAAATTTCAGGGATTCTAAGGGGGAAATTTCAGGATTACTAAGGGGGAAATCGGAGTTCGGTTCTAAGGGGGAAATTCCAGGATTCTAAGGAGGAAAATTGAAGGTTCTAAGGGGGAAATGATTTCAGGATTAAGGGGAAATTCCGGATTTGAACGGGGGGAAAATTTCAGGATTTAAGGGGGAAATTCAGGATTCTAAGGGGGAAATTCAGGATTTAATGGGAAGGGAAATTCAGGATTCTAAGGTGGAAATTATCTGAGGGAACATCTAAATTACTAGGTTTAGGGGGACAGGAAAAGAAATGTTTAGAATACGGCTATTGACTGTTCTGCAAGAATATATAGATATAACTGTTAGAAGATAGTGTCTATAACGTGGTTATAAGCAAAGTACATTTGGTTTTGGTACTGGTTTTTCACATGAAGGGGGAAATCCGGATGGTTGAACTGGTTGAAGGGGGAAATCCGGATGGTTGAACTGGTTGAAGGGGAAATCCGGATGTTGAACTGGTTGAAGGGGAAATCGGATGGTTGAACTGGTTGAAGGGGAAATCCGGATGGTTGAACTGGTTGAAGGGGAAATCCGGATGGTTGAACTGGTTGAAGGGGAAATCCGGATGGTTGAACTGGTTGAAGGGGGAAATCCGGATGGTTGAACTGGTTGAAGGGGAAATCCGGATGGTTGAACTGGTTGAAGGGGGAAATCCGGATGTTGAACTGTTGAAGGGGAAATCCGGATGGTTGAACTGGTTGAAGGGGAAATCCGGATGGTTGAACTGGTTGAAGGGGAAATCCGGATGGTTGAACTGGTTGAAGGGGAAATCGGATGGTTGAACTGGTTGAAGGGGGAAATCGGATGGTTGAACTGGTTGAAGGGGGAAATCCGGATGGTTGAAACTGGTTGAAGGGGGAAATCCGGATGGTTGAACTGGTTGAAGGGGAAATCCGGATGGTTGAAACTGTTGTTGAAGTGGGGGAAATCCGGGGATGGTTGAACTGGTTGTTTGAAGGGGAAATCCGGAT
>JACEEZ010005601.1:250000-280000 GCA_016584305.1 Chionoecetes opilio | reverse complement strand
ACTTGTAAACAAACCATTTTCCTTCATTCCACTACACATTCCCCGTCAATTCATGTGTCAGTTATATTACTAAACTTTAAACACGTTCTAAAACCCCCTTACATATGGTTGAGTGAGTGGAGAGAGAGAGAGGAGAGTAGAGGAGAGAGAGAGAGAGGGAGAGAGAGGGATGTAGAGAGAGAGCAGGTAATATATAGTGACTTATTAGACCGTATCTTTGCTATCCTTATCTCCCTACCTGCTGCGTCCTCCTCTTGGCACCCCGGACCCCTGGCACTCCTACTCCTCGTGGGACATGCCTTCACTCCAAATCCTAAGGCAACACGGGGCTAAATAAAGTTTCCGTCAAAAGCACACACCCTACACGCACGAGTTCCCGAGACACACTGCCACTCCGATGTCATTGTTGCCACTTACTACCACTCACAAAAATTCCAATTCCTCAGTTATTAGATTTTTTTTTAGAGACTCGTATATACATTTAAAACAGCTCATAGGGTTAATGAGTGTTTCAAAAGCGGTGATTCAAAGGTCCTACTACCAGGTAAGAAAAATAGCCAGAACCCAGGATCTTGGGAAAATTCATCGGGAGTGGCAACAGTGCTAGCCGCCAAGAGGTCACAAGAAGAAGAAGAAGAAGCATCCCTGTCCCTCCCACTCCTTCCCTTCCATCCCCTCCCTTCCCTTCCCCTCCACTCCCTCCTCCACTCCTTCCCTTCTTCCCCTCCCTTCCCCTCCCCTCCCTACTCATTACTCCACTCCTTCCTGGCTCTCTCCCCTCCCTCTCTCTCTAGTGCCACTCCCCCCATTCACTCACTCCCTCTCCCCCCCTGCTATCCTGCTGCTCAGAGTGCCTTGACGCCTCTCTACCTCTTCACCGTCATCCTCTCTAACCTCCTTACGCCTCTCTCTCTCTCTCTCTCTCTCTCTCTCTCTCTCTACTTTCTTTCTCCACATCTCTCTTTCTTCCTCTTTTCTCCTTCTCTCTCTCTCCTCTCTCTCTCTCTCTCTCTCTCTCTCTCTCTCTCTCTCTCTCTCTCTCTCTCTCTCTCTCTCTCTTCTCTCTCTCTCTCTCTCTCTCCCTCACTCTGTATATGCATCTGGGTGTTCAAACTTTAATATACTGCCCTCATTTCCCCTCTGAGGTCTGTCCTATATCACGCTTCCACTCCCTTCTATTATACTTCTTCACGATTCCACTTCCCTTCCACTCCCTTCCACCTTCTCCTTCCACCTTTCTCGTCTCACTTCCTCCTCTTCAGTGGCGGAAGAAGGGGTGTAAAAATCGGGGGGCACTCGGGGGGCACAGATAAATATGGGGGGACACCATAGTTTTCACATATAGCTATATCGAGGCCTATAGATATACGCATAATGGAAGGATCGCGGCTGAGGAAGTAAGGAGAAAGGCACAACAACAACAACAACAACAACAACAACAACAACAACAACAACAACAACGACAACGACAATAACAACAACAACAATTATAACAACAACAATAACAACAACAACAACAATTATAACAACAATAACAACAACAGCAATAACAACAACAACAACAATAACAACAACAACGACAACAACAATAACAACAACAAACAACTATAACAACAACAACAACAATAACAACAACAATTATAACAACAATAACAACAACAACAGCAATAACAACAACAACAACAACAACAACAATTATAACAACAATAAAACAACAACAACAACAGCAATAACAACAACAACAACAACAACAATGACAACAACAACAACAACAAGTAGCCCTAATGTTATGCCTTGTACCCTTGGCAACAATGCAACGTGAGATTGACGCATTACACTGTTTATTATTTTATTTACTCTATATAGCAGGGAATACCTTAAACCTTTCCTGAATGTTTGGTTGAAATTAGGACATAAATGGTGGACCCTTGGCTGGACAAACAGACATGCATTCAATTTGACATTTGATTCAAGCTGAAAAAGCGTAGATTTAAAAAGGAAATTGGGAGAAACTGGTTCACAAATAGGGTGGTGAATGATTGGAATGGACTAAGTCGTCAGGTGGTCAATGCGGAGTCTATTGGGGTCTTTAAAAGGAGTCTGGATAAATTCATGGATAGGGGAAGAGAGATGGATATAGGTAGAGTTAAGTAACAGGAACTACCTCATGTAGGTCTCATGGCCTCTTGTAGCTTCCTTATTTTCTTATGTTCTTATGTTCTTATGTGAATTATGGTAAGAAACTCTGCGGTAACGTCTTGCCGTGTTTAACTTACTCTGTAGACTTTTTATGCAATCTATTATATTTTTTTTTATTACTTTATATCATACGTAGAAAGGCCAACTTAGAGTATGAAGAAGAACATAAAACTTCCATTCGATTACCAGTCTTCTTAATCCCTTCACGCCCAGATCTTTCCTTTGCTATAAATAATCATATGTTATCGAGCCATAAAATTACGAGAAGTATGAATATACCAAATTAGTTAGTCGACAAGGATACAAAGCAGGTTATATCTATAAAATATTGCTTATATCACTAAAAATCGTCTAATGGTGGCCAGATTACAATGGAAATTACGTTCTGGGCCTCAAGGGGTTAAGACAGAAAGTCATATCATAAATTAGTTGTAAGAGAGTTGGTAATTTAATCGTCTTTGAAGTTTTCTACGACCATGAGGAACAGAATATATCTTTATTTGGTTATATCTGTTTCATTGCATTACGTTCATTACGTTCATGGTTTTGTTTGTGAATTATATTAAGAAATCGATGAAAGAAGGAAACAAAGTGGTGGTAGTAGTAGTTATAATAATAATTAATAATGATTTTATTATCGCCCGGAGGCATACAGACAAAAAAGCAACAACAACAAGACAAGGAGTTAACATAAGTACTAGAGCAAAACAACAAATACATAATAAAGGCACATATAGGTAAAAGTACGCAGTTATAGTAGTACCTAGCTATAGTAGTAGGAATATTGTAGTAGTAGGTAGTAGTAGTAGTAGGCCTATATACTCTTACTGTCTTCTTTATAGGAACTGGCAATTAAGCGGCTTTTTATTACTTCTTATTTTTTTTTTCCCTTGGTCAGTCTTTTGTGGTGTAAAAAAAAAATGCAGGAGGAGGCGGAATAGATGTAGTAGATTGTAGTAGTAGTAGTAGTAGTAGTAGTAGTAGTAGTAGTAGTAGTAGTAGTAGTTGTAGTAGTAGTAGTAGTAGTAGTAGTAGCAGTAGTAGTAGTAGTAGTAGTAGTTGTAGTAGTAGTAGTAGTTGTAGTAGTAGTAGTAGTAGTAGTAGTAGTAGTAGGCCAGTCTTTTGTGATGTAAAAAAAAAAAAAAGCAGGAGGAGGAATATATGTAGTAGATTGTAGTAGTAGTAGTAGTAGTAGTAGTAGCAGTAGTGGTAGTATAGTAGTAGTTAGTAGTAGTAGTTAGTAGTAGTAGTAGTAGTAGTAGTAGTAGTAGTGAAGGTGGTGGTGCAGTAGTAAGAAAAGTAGTGGTTGTTGTTTTTGTTTCATTCCGCGGAGGCATAGGAAATAGGAACGTGGTAGTTACAGAAACTACCACGTGTAGGTCTCACAGCCTCTTGTAGCTTCCTTATTTTCTTATGTTCATACCAAGCGTTAATATTATCATTGAGGCATACCTACCTACCTAGATAGATAGATAGATATTTTATTGACCACAAGTAACAACATGCACCTAAACTTAGTCAAAAATACATGGAATATAACAATAATAATGTCGTGTTTATAATAATAGAATAAATCACGTGTATGATTGGTGGAGGGCGGCCCACGATCGAGCAGCCAGCCATTGACCATTGCTGTTGCCATGGTGACGGTCTATTATTGACTTTACGTTACTATAATGTATGATAATGATAAATACATATAGTAATTATCACATTATTACCACCAATATTGTTATCATCACTATTATAAGCACAAGCGAATAGTATACATCTATTAAGTCACCTTTGTTTTCAAATTTTACGCACTGACAACTTTTTTAACTTTTACGTAGCTACTGATTTTTTTTTTTTTACTTCTACGCACTAACAATTTTTCTATGTAGCTATCCTGTGTAGATGTTGGTGTGCGTGTTAGGTAGGCCCACAGTCTAATAGTGGGTAGGCCTATAGGTGGAGGGGCGCGGCGGCCACAGCCTTGAGGTGCGAGGCGGGTCACCTGGCTGTCATGCACCACCACCACAACACCGAGGCGACGGAAGCAACGCCTCGGCAATCGATGCGGGAGGGGCGGGCTGCGGGTGCCTAGCTGGTGCCTGGTGGGTCCTGCCTCGTCAGTGCCTCGCCGCCAGTCTCAGGGGTGAAGGTGTGTGTGTGTGTGTGTGTGTGTGTGTGGGGTGAGTCCTGAAGTGCCTTAAGCCCTTCGTCTCCGCTGGTATCGTTTAACTCACTCCATCAAGACCCACAGCCACTTAGGAGTTGCCCTCACTCTGTTACTTCTGGAAACATATATAAGGCCTATAGACCCAGTGTCCACCCCGCAGCGGCAGCGAAATACGGCGTGGCGTAAGTTAGGTCGTGATAAAACACCTGCAGCGTCTTAGGTAACCTGGACGCGTTGGAGCCGAGTGGAGTGCGTGTGACCAGCGATACTATTATTATAACCACCAAGCTATGTAGTGTGAGGGTCGCGGAGATCGATACTCAGTGTTCGTTACCTGTGGCGTAGTGCCCTCCAGTGTGCAGGTCCCCGTGAAGGAGCGGCCAGGCGGGGACCAGCAACAACACCGCCGCGCTGCCCCTCCCTTCAAGAATGGCACAGTTCCCCGTCGATCCCCAGGGCCGCCCCTCTCTCGGGTATATCACAACACATACAAACAATTTCTGGCATGAAACTGTTGTGCGTAACCAGCCGAGGGGTGTGCCCAGGGCCTTCAGGACGTGGGTGTGGGCGTGGGTGTGCTTGGGTCTGCTGGCCGCACCCGGGCACGCCAAGTACATAGAAGGCTTCCTCAAGACCTCGGAGGTGGGTGGGGCGTCGTGGCTTTCACTGTCGAACCCTTTTTAATCTTTAATTATATTGTTGTTGTTTTTTACATTGGAGCATACATCGCCTGTAGGCTTTTATCTTCCTTCCTTAGGCTTTAAAACTTACAAGATTCCCACCTCCCTTCCCCATGCTGCCCACACAACACTCCTCGTCCCCCACCTGCCCTGCCCTGACCTGCCTCCCGTCCTGCAGCGGTGGACCTTCCTGGCGCGCTTCTGCTTCCTCTCGCAGGACGGCTACTTCTCCTTCGAGGTGGACTACGACCTGCGGTTCGCCACGCAGCGGCTCCTGCTGTACTACGACACACACGACCAGTGGCCAGCTGTGTACGGCAGCACCAAGGTCAGGGGGCGAGGGTGGGAAGCTACAAGTGTCAAGGTGTACGAGGAGTGATGACCAAAATCTATGCTAACGTAGCCTATATACTTTGTTTAACCCCTTGAGGCCCAGAACGTAATCTCCATTGTAATTTAGGTACCATTAGAAGATTTTTAGTGAATATAAGCAATGTTTTATAGATATGACCTGTTTAGTACCCTTGTCCACGAGCTAACTTGATATATTCAGTTACTTATTCGTAATTTTATGGATAACAACAGACCATTTTTTGTAGCAAAGGAAAAATCTGGGCATGAAGGGGTAATAATCACTTATGTATTTTTATTACTGCTGTTTGTTACCGGTTTTCTCCATGGCATATCTAGCTTACATTTTATCATCCCATGCCTGCCTCTACCTATGTCCTTGGCCTGCACAGACCTGCGAGGAGAAGGAGGCATTGGTCCGCCTCGAGAATAACACACGCATAGACCTGACGCTGCGGTCCCACATGGCAGACTGCGAGGTGGAGCGGCTGTCTGGGGACGTCTCCTACTACCACTGCCACGGCAAGAACAGCTTCATCAGTGCCAGGGAGCGGTGGTGGTTCATTGCCGCGAGTAACTGTGAGAGTGCCGAGGTGAGGGGAAAGGGAATAGAGGGGAAAAAGGGTTAAGGGAAGAAATGGGGAATGAAAAATTGGATATGAAAAAAAAAAGGGTAGAAATGAAAATGATAAGTTATTGGAAGAACAGGAGACGAGTGAAAGAAAAACATAACGTCTGAGGAAAAAGAAATGTTTAAGTTATAGATATGCAGAATAAATCCCCGCGCCGCTCACCCTATTATATGCTTTTCTCTCTCTTTTTTTTTTTTTTTTTTTTTTTTTTTCCAAACTTAATACATTGGAAACAAAGGGGAATTGATGTGCTAAAGTCCCGGCTGGGACGCCAAGGACTATCTCTAGCAGTATTATATGTTATTCATGACAATAATTATACAAGTAATATGAAAAAAGTACAGTAATTCTCTAGTATAAACTAATACACGAATGATAAAGAAATTATACTAATAACTAAACGTTAATACAAATAATATAAAGAAAGTATACTAATGCATTGATATACACACATATATATAAATAAATTAAAAAGTTATACTAATATATAACATCAATCTTTTAATACAAATTTTTAGTCATTATTTTTATTGCATGTTTTTATTGCGTTGGTTCCGCTTGCAGCCAGACATTTACGTCCGATTTGAAGGCGTGCAGGGAAGCAGGGAAGTGGTGATGTGCAGGTCGGTCTGGCGCACCAAGGTGTTCCATAGTCGACCATAGTCGACTATATATATATATATATATATATATATATCTCAGGACTGGTTTGAGTATTGATTACTGGCCTTTTGCAGTCAGTTATTATGTTGTTATTCAGTTGTTATGTTGTTATGTATCACCAGGGCCTGGAGATGAGGTACAAGCTCACCCTGACCAACGGCTACTCCTATTGGTACAAACACTTCTCTGCCGACGAGTTTTGTGAGTATTATTACTATTATTTTGTGAGTAGGAAATTATTAATAAGTAAACCAAATTGATCTTTTAATGTCGCTATGTATGTACCTACAACAAGTAATGGAATACATAGGCATAATATTACGAGTACTCTAAATTCCTATGTCGCAGATTGATATTCATTAAGGAATGCATGTTAAATGAAGTATCAGGAAGCATTATAGTAAGGAATGCAAGGATATGAGTTCCAATCCTTTTCAAACCTCTTTTCTTCCCCAGATATCCTGAGGACCAACCTGACGGCGCTTTTATTGCAGCTCGGGGTTGTGTTCCTCTCCCTCTTAGCCTCGAGTAGGTAGACGCTTCTCCTCTTGTTATTTTCGTGTATACTAATTAACAGCCTTTATCATGCCTCATATACTCCCTCATATCACTTTAATTAGGTCTCTCTCTCTCTCTCTCTCTCTCTCTCTCTCTCTCTCTCTCTCTCTCTCTCTCTCTCTCTCTCTCTCTCTCTCTCTCTCTCTCTCACACACACACACACACACACACACACACACACCTCACTTCACTCACACTGTCATAACTTTCACTCACATATTTTCTCATAAACTCACTCACAGAAATGATGTCACAAATTCTCAATCATAATTTCTTACTTACAACTTTTACACACACAACTTTTATAACTTTTTTTTACTCTCTCTCCCACACAGCGGAACTTCAGAAGAGGGAGCTCCTGCACACCTCCTACCACCTGTACCTGGCGGCGGCGATGACCCAGGTGTTGGCCCTTGTGTTCCTCTCCATCCACTACGCCAAGTACGGCTTCAACGGCGTCGGCTTCCCCTTCATGAGACTCGTGGGTGAGAGGCGAGGATGGGGAGGAGGAAGGGGAGGCTATAGGGAAGGATCAGGGCTATAGGGAAGGAGGAAAGGAAGGGCTATAGGGAAGGAAGGGCTATAGGGAAGGGGGAAGGAAGGGCTATAGGGAAGGGGGAAGGAGAGGCTATAGGGAAGGGGGAAGGGGAGGCTATAGGGAAGGGGTAAGGAAGGGAAAGGGAAGGTGTAGGTTAGGAAAAGGATGAAAAAACGTGCTTTATGTCTATACAAACTGGAACAGGAACTAGGACAGGAACTACCATATATATATAGGTCTCATGGCCTCTTGTAGCTTCCTTATTTTCTTATGTTCTTATGTTCAAACTCATGTGTGTGTGTGTTGTGTGTTGCTTACAGTAAATACCTCGTGTAGGTCTCACGGCCTCTTGTAGCTTCCTTATTTTCTTATGTTCTTATGTGTGTGTGTGTGTGTGTGTGTGTGTGTATTGTGTGTGTGTAGTCTAATACCATCACACGTACACACACGCAGGACGGGCGCTCCACGTGGCCAGCACCGTGCTCATGGTGGTGCTGCTGCTGCTGGCTGCCAAGGGCTTCAACATCACGCGGGGAAGACTGCGCCAAAACTCCGCGGTGCGCCTCACAGCCTTCATGTGCCTCTACAGCGTCACCTGTCTGTGCCTCTTTATCTACGAACAACAGGTGCGTACAGTGTATTCCAAGGATAATATATACAAGATCAATAGACTTTTAATTAGTTTGTCTATTAATCTTGAATATATAGATGTATAGAATGTATAGATCCGTTTGCGAGGAATGTGTGTGTGTGTGTGTGTGTGAGCGTGTGAGTGTGTCATTGTTGGCGATTGGGTTCTTGGAATGCTTTCGTTTGTTACGTACGTATCACGGAAGTTTGGTTATTCCTGTTGGTATGCCTCCCATTCCCTCCCTCCACTCCCCCTCTTCCCCCATTTCCACCCCGTTTTCCCTCCTGCCCCTCCCCTCTATCCCACCACACAAACAAGGCCACTCAGGTATGTAGTATAGTTAATGTGATATGTATACGTATATTCAACTTTCCCTCCCATCACCTCCCTCAACATTCTCTTGTAACAACTTGTCAACAACACGTAAGCGTCTGTTGTAGCTTCCTTATTTTCTTTTTATGTTCTTATATATTTCTTATGTTAACTATTTGTTCTTATGTTCTCATTTATGTTTAACTTATTTTATTTTCTTATGTTCTTTCTTTTCTATAATATGTTCTCTTATGTATACTTTTCTTATGTTCTTATGTATACTTTTCTTATGTTCTTATGTATACTTTTCTTATGTTCTTATATGTTCTTATGTATACTTTTCTTATGTTCTTAGAGGCCTATATGTTCTTATGTTTCTTATGTTCTTTTCTTATGTTCTTAGAGGCCTATATGTTCTTATATGTTCTTATGTTCTTTTCTTATGTTCTTAGAGGCCTATATATGTTCTTATGTTTCTTATGTTCTTTTCTTATGTTCTTAGAGGCCTATATGTTCTTATATGTTCTTATGTTCTTTTCTTATGTTCTTAGAGGCCTATATGTTCTTATATGTTCTTATGTTCTTTTCTTATGTTCTTAGAGGCCTATATGTTCACCTGCCACCCCCTCCCCCCTAGGTATTTGACCCCGGTGAGGTGCTGTACCTGTACGAGTCACCGGCGGGGTACGGCCTCATGACCTTGAGACTGCTGGCCTGGTTCATGTTCCTCTACTCCTGTTTCTTCACCGTCAAGCACTACCCGGAAAAAGCCACCTTCTACGGCCCCTTCTTCGCCTTCTACTCCCTCTGGTGAGACCCCATGTTCATTCCCCACACCTATCCTCCCCATCAGACATTCCCCGAGTCCCCTCATTCCCTACCTCCACTCCTTCAGTATTCTCCATGGACATGCCCCTTTGCCCCATGAGTAGCCTATAGTCTCCCTTTCCTATAGTCCCATCCCTTTTAGTCCCTCCCGTCCAGTCCCTTCATATGTCCCATTACCATTCCATCCCCTCCCTCACTCTCACCCTCTCCCATCCTCTCCCCGCCCCTACCCTCCTTCAGGTTCCTGGCGGGTCCTATAGTCATCATCATCAGCAATCACGTGATCGACAAGTGGGTGCGGGAGAAGGTGGTGAACGGCGTGGATTTGGCCATTACGCTCCTGGGACACCTCTTCTACCTGGTGGGTGCTCAAGCTTAATTACAGTGTGTTAGGAAGGTTGTTACAGTGTTAGGAAGGTTGTTATAGTGTGTTAGGAAGGTTGTTACAGTGTGTTAGGAAGGTTGTTATAGTGTGTTAGGAAGGTTGTTATAGTGTGTTAGGAAGGTTGTTACAGTGTGTTAGGAAGGTTGTTATAGTGTGTTAGGAAAGTGGTTATAGTGTGTTAGGAATTTCACCTTCAGTTCCTCGATCCTTACATCTTAGTATATCAGAATAATCTATAATCTATTTCTTCCTCTCTCTCTCTCTCTCTCTCTCTCTCTCTCTCTCTCTCTCTCTCTCTCTCTCTCTCTCTCTCTCTCTCTCTCTCTCTCTCTCTCTCTCTCTCTCTCTCTCTCTCTCTCTCTCTCTCTCTCTCTCTCTCTCTCTCTCTCACACACACACACAGCGGAACTTCAGAATTACCTTATTAGTATTTTGAGGTAAGCGTATTAGAGAGAGAGAGAGAGAGAGAGAGAGAGAGAGAGAGAGAGAGAGAGAGAGAGAGAGAGAGAGAGAGAGAGAGTGCAGGTAATAGGGAACGTTCATGTATGTATTATTTTGTTCGCTTAATTCATGGCTTAATTAAAAAGTTAAGGCAGTAATTGTGTGGCTGATTTTGAACACTTACTGCCTTAACTTGTCTAGCTGTTAAGCCATCTGTGTGATTCATAACTGTTTAAATAAAAAAAAGTGGATGTTATCACTCCTTACTTCTTCTCTTCCTCCTCCTCCTCCTCCTCCTCCTATTCTCCTCCTCTTCCTCCTCCTCCTTAATTCTCCTCTTTCTCCTCCTCCTCCTTAATTTAATTATCCTCCTTAATTCTCCTCCTTTTCCCTCCTCCTTCTCCTCCTCCTCCTCCTTAATTCTCCTTCTCTTTAATTCTCCTCCTCCTTAATTCTCCTCCTCCTTAATTCTCCTCCTTAATTTTCCTCCTTTTCCTCCTTAATTCTCCTCCTCCTTAATTCTCCTCCTTAATTTTCCTCCTTTTCCTCCTTAATTCACCTCCTCCTTAATTCTCCTCCTCCTTAATTCTCCTCCTTAATTTTCCTCCTTAATTCTCCTCCTCCTCCTCCTCCTCCTCCTTAATTCTCCTCCTCCTTAATTTTCCTCCTACTCCTCCTTAATTGTCCTCGTCCTCCTCGTTAATTTTCCTCCTCCTCCTCCTAAATTCTCCTCTTCCTCCTCCTTAATTCTCCTCCTCCTCCTCCTCCTTAATTCTCCTCCTCCTCCTTAATTCTCCTTTTCTTCCTTAATTCTCCTCCTCCTCCTCGTTAATTCTCCTCCTTCTCCTCCTCCTTAATTCTCCTCCTCCTTAATTCTCCTCCTCCTTAATTCTCCTCCTCTTCCTTAATTCTCCTCCTCCTCCTTAATTCTCCTCCTACTCCTCCTTAATTATCTTCCTTCTCCTTAATTCTCCTCCTTCTCCTCCTCCTCCTCCTCCTTAATTCTCCTCCTTCTACAGGTACTAACACGTCCCAGCGCCGCCAACAAAAACTTCCCCTTTCACGTGCGCACGTCGCAGGTTCGCGCCCTCGAGCACTCCACCTCGGGCGTCATGGGCAACAACACCCTGGACGCCTTCTCCGCCCACCCCTACGCCCCTGACTTCCCCGAGCCCCGCACCCACGCCGCCCCCGACCTCTTCCTCGTGTCTGGCGCCGTGGAGATGGTAAGACAGGGCGAAGGAAGATAGGGGTAGGAAGGGGTAGGAAGACAGCTAGGTAGGGAACACAGATTATAAATTATATAACCAAGGATAATAGAGGAAAATCTATATAGCTATTATCCTTTTTCGCATTTTTTTCGACGTGCATTTTTTTCGACGTGTATTTTTTTCGAAGTGCATTTTTTTCGACGTGCATTTTTTTCGACGTGCATTTTTTTCGAAGTGCATTTTTTTCGACGTGCATTTTTTTCGAAGTGCATTTTTTTCGACGTGCATTTTTTTCGAAGAGCATTTTTTTCGAAGTGCATTTTTTTCGAAGTGCATTTTTTTCGAAGTGTATTTTTTTTATATATTTCTATAATCTTATATTCATTATACTACTCATAAGTAAATTTAAAAAATTCCTGTAAAAATGTAAAGATCTGAGAGAGAGAGAGAGAGAGAGAGAGAGAGAGAGAGAGAGAGAGAGAGAGAGAGAGAGAGAGAGAGAGAGAGAGAGAGAGAGAGAGAGAGAGAGAGAGAGAGAGAGAGAGAGAGAGAGAGAGAGAGAGAGAGAGAGAGAGAGAGAGAGCCATCGCCTCACCCACTCCTTCCCTGCAGGTGCCACTCCCGCCTCCAAGAACCATCCTTCAGCAAGACAACAGCTACCCCCACCACGCCCCTGGAGCCACGCCGCCCCTCAGAGACATGAACTACACCACCCCGCCCTTGATCTTCTCCGACCCTACACCCAGACCCTGAAAACCCTTACCATGGCCTCCTCAACCCCTGAAAACCCTTGTCATGGCCTCTTTAACCCCTGAAAACCCTTGTCATGGCCTCCTCAACCCCTGAAAACCCTTGTCATGGCCTCCTCAACCCCTGAAAACCCTTGTCATGGCCTCCTCAACCCATGAAAACCCTTGTCATGGCCTCTTCAACCCCTGAAAACCCTTGTCATGGCCTCTTCAACCCCTGAAAACCCTTGTCATGGCCTCCTCAACCCCTGAAAACCCTTGTCATGGCCTCCTCAACCCCTGAAAACCCTTGTCATGGCCTCCTCAACCCCTGAAAACCCTTGTCATGGCCCCCTCAACCCCTGAAAACCCTTGTCATGGCCCCCTCAACCCCTGAAAACCCTTGTCATGGCCTCCCCAACCCCTGAAAACCCTTGTCATGGCCTCCTCAACCCCTGAAAACCCTTGTCATGGCTTCCTCAACCCCTGAAAACCCTTGTCATGGCCCCCTCAACCCCTGAAAACCCTTGTCATGGCCCCCTCAACCCCTGAAAACCCTTGTCATGGCCTCCTCAACCCTGAAAACCCTTGTCATGGCCTCCTCAACCCTGAAAACCCTTGTCATGGCCCCCTCAGCCCCTGAAAACCCTTGTCATGGCCCCCTCAACCCCTGAAAACCCTTGTCATGGCCTCCTCAACCCCTGAAAACCCTTACCATGGCCTCCTCAACCCCGGAAAACCCTTGTCATGGCCTCTTTAACCCCTGAAAACCCTTGCCATGGCCTCCTCAACCCCTGAAAACCCTTGTCATGGCCTCCTTAACCCCGGAAAACTCTTGTCATGGCCTCCTCAACCCCTGAAAACCCTTGTCATGGCCTCCTCAACCCCTGAAAACCCTTGTCATGGCCTCCTTAACCCCGGAAAACCCCACCAACACGAAGACCCATATGCACAAAACCCACAAATTATTCCTTGTGTGTGTTATAGCTACGTGAAATAAATGTGTTTGTCTTGGTTTTAATGCTGTTTTTTGGCTCACCTCGAATGGATTACTTATAAGAACGAGATAGACGCTAGTGTGATCATGTCTCTGTATCTATATTCATCCAGTTATTCTTTATATTTACGCAGACTTTTTGCTGCTATTACCTCTAATTCTGGTCCAAGTGTGTGCAGTGTGTGTGTGTGTGTGTGAACAAGGCCGTGGTAATATTTCTCATGTAACAGGAAATTAACTACCACGTGTAGGTCTCGCGGCCTCTTGTAGCTTCCATATATTTTCTTATGTTCTTATGTTCTTATCATATATCTGTATTAGCTTATCCCAAACTTACTTCTATTTATCAACACATGAAGTTATGAATACATGTATTGCTTTCATAACATTGGGTGCAGGAAAAAGCTGTACCACACCTATGAAGATACGAGTAATCTTACACATGCTGAACATTGAGTGCATTATCAGCTGCCCCGTAGAAAAGGGGGGGAAGGCAGGGGGCGTGGCGTCCTTTGTGCATGTTTGAGCTTGACAGTGCATTATCTAATTATCTATCTATCTATTAATGGGTGCGTTCACTAGGTCATTCTGTACGATACTGTATGCTATTGTACGCCGTACAGAAAATGTCTGTGTGCTCTCCCGCGCACCGACTCGAGGAGTTGGTTTGCCAACAACAACGACAACAACAGCGCGGGAACAATGTTTGTAAACAAACGGAGTAAGATGGCAGCGCCGAGGGAGATATATGAGGTGGAAACTGCCAAGACTATAGGAGTTACGTGCATGCAGACGTGACACTCCCACGTGACCTGCCGCTGCCGATGTAGACAAACTACCTCGCGTCTTCTCGTGTAAAAGTATAAGTGTAAGTGTCTCGTATAAGTGCATAGACAACACAACTGCCTGGCATAGAATAGATAATTACGTCTATATAACATCTAAACACACCATAACCTTATTATCAGAGCTGGGCGCGACTTTAATTTTTTTCAGGTGCGACTTTGACTTTGCGACTTTGCTGCCGGACCTGGTGCGACTGCGACTCTGCGACTCTATTTTTGGCCCCCCCAGTGCGACTTGCGACTTTGCGACTGCGACTTATTTTTCCCGGTGGGACTCCGCTAAATTACAAAGTAAACTTTAGCGCGATAACAGAAACATGCTTTTATAAGGCAGAAAAACACATTTATTCATTTATTAGTTCAAACACAGCCTAAACTGTATCTACAGGTCCTCCTCCTCCTCCTCTACGTCCTCCTGGCCCATCTTCTCCTCCAGGAGGTCCATGTTCCCTTTGAGGAACACAAGCTCCTCAAAGTTGACCTCCTTTCTTTAAAAAAAGTCGTCTTTGTTCCTGTTCAAAGTCGCGGGAAATTGGCGGTGCAACTTTGCTTAGTCCGACTTTTTCAAAACGTTTGCGACTTTCGACTTTGCGACTTCGAAATTCATAGTGCAGCAAAGTCGCAAAGTCGCAACTCGGTGCCGCAACGCCCAGCTCTGCTTATTATACACATGATTCATTGTGTCACTCATGCTCGCCACACACACTGATAAGTAAATAACAATTGCAAACCACAGGAGTGAGAAGAATGCTACTTTATCTATGACAATACCATTTCTTATCAACGATGGATCAGGGAGTGAGGTCATCAGTGGTGAGATAGGAGAGGAGGGACCACAGTGGGACCCTATCGAGGAGGGGACCCATTATCGGAGGAAGGAAAGGAGGGACCATATCAGAGAGAGGAGGCACCACAGTGGGACCCTATGGAGGAGGGGACCCATTATCGGAGGAAGGAAAAGAGGGACCGTCACTATATCAGACTATCAGAGAGAGGAGGCACCACAGTGGGACCCTGTCAGTGCCACCAGCCAGGCCACCGCCACCACTTCTCCGGCACTAACATCACTGCATTGTAAGTACAGTAAACCCTCTCTAATTCGAACTAATTGGGGGGAGACCTGGGTCGAATTAGCCGAAAGTCCGAATTATCCGATGGTTACCTCTAGCCCCCCAAACAATATTAAGTCACTCAAACATGCCAAAACAGCACAGATTGTATTACTTGTACTCACCAAAACCATTGTATTTATACTATGATTATAAATACACACACTTATAAAATACCACATGATAATAATATAACAATACAGATTACAATAGAACATATACACATAAGAACTCATAAACCATCAATTTCTTACTACTTAAAGATTAGATTATACACCCACACATATTTTTCACCTTGTAATGCTTCTATCATACTCCTAAGTTAGCATATACCTCCCTACACACACACACAGATTGAATTATATTTTTTTTTTCTCTCTCTCTCTCTCTCTCTCTCTCTCTCTCTCTCTCTCTCTCTCTCTCTCTCTCTCTCTCTCTCTCTCTCTCTCTCTCTCTCTCTCTCTCTCTCTCTCTCTCTCTCTCTCTCTCTCTCTCTCTCACACCTTTTCTTATTATTGCAAGAGCTCTATTATTGCCAAACCATTTCACTTTTAAAGGAGTACCTAAGTTTTGTCTAATTTGTGATTTTTAAGGAATATCTGGAAGTAGCATGTCATTGTGAATTGGCTGAAATAGGGACTTCTAATTATTGTAACTGAAAGCTGACTCCAGATTCGTGTTCAGCATGCCCGAAAACTGCTAGGAACTAATTTTCAACCAAATCTATTTATGAAAAAAAATAGCAAATTTTGCAAATTTACTTTTTCAAACAAACCTATACAATACCCCTTGCTAATTTTGTATTTTTTTTTTTTTTTAATAATTTGCTTGAAAATTAGTTCCTAGCAGTTTTCGGGCATGCTGAACACGAATTTGGAGCCAGTTTTCAGTTACAATGATTAGAAGTCCCTATTTCAGCCAATTCACAATGACATGATACTTCCAGATATTCCTTCAAAAATCACAAATTAGACAAAACTTACTACAAGACATAGAAATATGATAGGCATTGCTAGATTAATCATTGCTTCAATACAATGATCAGTAGTAGTATTTTCAGTACGTATTTTCAGCGGTATCTGGAACTGTCGCCGTTAGGAATTCTCGCCGACTTTGGCGAGTGTTCCAATTTTTCACGGCGGCGAGTGTTCCCGCTGATTATTTTGTGTGTATTATATTATGTGTATATATATATATATATATATATATATATATAATATATATATATATATTATATATATTATATATCTAATGTCATAGAATTTGACTTATCATTATATATGTTTTAGATGTGTTGTTATATTTATGTGTATTATTATATTATGTGTATATATATATATATATGTATGTATGTGTATTATTATATGTGTATTTATATATGTATTTATATGTGTATTATTATATTATGTGTATTTTGTAGCATTATTTCTTTGTGTACATGTATGCCATCCTAACAAGGCATACATCATCAGGGTATTTTAATGGCGTAAATTTCTCGAACGGCTGCATAATTCTTCCTAAGCTAATACAAAAGGTAAATTATAGTTGTGTGTGGGTTGTCACTAGAAGGTTCCCGTGGTGTAGCGGGAAGCACAGCCGCCCGGCATGCGGAAGGTCCCGGGTTCGATCCCCGAGCGGTGCAACCTTTATTGGTGAGACCCCCTACTCTAACAAGTTGTCAATTAATAAGCGGTTCCTTTTAGGTGACATGGTAATGGGCGTGTGTCCTCCCAGCGGCGGGGTGACGGCCCTGCTAGTGGGTGTCCTGGCCCTGGGGGTGCTGGGACAAGTGGGACAAGCCACAAGGGAGGTGAGGTGCCACGCCTGCTACACAACAAGTTTATTAAAGAAAAGAGGGGGGCAGATTACATAGAAGCGGGGGGGGGAGGGAGGGGGGGTTGTACAAGAATAATAAGAACACAGAAATACATAAAAAGGTTGAATCCTTAAAATCCGGTTGAATCCGGACCTGAAAAATTGAAAACCTAGTATAGAAACTATCTCACTCATATGTATAAATTTGAGGAAGTTTGTGCAATAAGAGAGAAAACCCAGACACAGGTCAGCACTGTATCAGTCAGCACTCAGTCGTCAGGTGGTCAATGGGGAGTCTATTGGGGTCTTTAAAAGGAGCCTGGATAAATTCATGGATGGGGAAGAGAGGTGGATGTAGGTAGAGTTAAGTAACAGGAACTACCTCGTGTAGGTCTCACTGCCTCTTGTAGCTTCCTTATATTCTTGTGTCATGTTGTTATGTTGTATCCCCACCTCCTCCCCGCCAGCCACACGAGGGCACCCAGGAGAGGAGCTTCTCCATCGACTATGACAACAACCAGTTCCTGAAGGACGGCGAGCCTTTCCGCTATGTGTCGGGCTCCATCCACTACTTCCGCACGCTGCCCTCGGAGTGGCGGGACAGACTCAAGAAGATGCGCATGGCTGGCTTCAACGCGCTGGAAACGTGAGTCACAAGACCATAAGAAAATAGTGAAAATGAACATTATTGCAGTGGACTGTAGTGTTTGTGCACGGTAACTCTTATCTTTTTTTCTAGTAAAAAAATATTTGTTTGGAGTGTCTATAACGCTACTGGGTATTATTCTTATAACATTTTTTCCCTATATAGAACACAAGAAAATAAGGAGCTACAGAGGCCCGCGAGACCTACTGTACGTGGTGTTCTTCACTCGATGTCTCACTACTAGTTTGTCTCCTGTTGAATCTGAGATGAATGTGTCATTATTAATAAGGGTTTTGTTATTTGTATTGTGTATATGAATCTTGTGAATATAATTTTTGTTAGAGTACTAGACTATTCAAGAGTATTTAGTTTGTGGTGGTGGTGCCAGGTATCCAGTTGAATCTGAGATGGATGTCATTATTAATTAGGGTTTTGTGAATATAATTTTTGTTAGAGGACTATTTATGAGTATTTAGCTTGATGTGATGGTGGCAGGTATGTGGAGTGGTCAAGTCACGAACCAGAGCAGGGGACGTACGACTTCTCCGGCATCAACGACCTGCCCAGCTTCCTCACCATCGCCCAGGAGGAAGACCTGGTCGTCATCCTCCGTCTGGGACCCTACGTCGACGCCGAGAGAGACATGGTGAGCACGGCCGTTGCTTACTATATGCGAACTACGCGATTAGGTTGTTATAGTGTGTTAGGAAGGTTGTTATAGTGTGTTAGTAAGGCTGTTATAGTGTGTTAGTAAGGTTGTTATAGTGTGTTAGGAAGGTTGTTATAGTGTGTTAGGAAGGTTGTTATAGTTTGTTAGGAAGGTTGTTATAGTGTGTTAGGAAGGTTGTTATAGTGTGTTAGGAAGGTTGTTATAGTGTGTTAGGAAGGTAGTTTGTTATAGTTTTGTTTTTGGAAGGTTGTTATAGTGTGTTAGTAAGGTTGTTATAGTGTGTTAGGAAGGTTGTTATAGTGTGTTAGGAAGGTTGTTATAGTGTGTTAGGAAGGTTGTTATAGTGTGTTAGTAAGGTTGTTATAGTGTGTTAGGAAGGTTATTATAGTGTGTTAGGAAGGTTATTATAGTGTGTTAGGAAGGTTGTTATAGTGTGTTAGGAAGGTTGTTATAGGTGTTAGGAAAGGTTGTATAGTGGGGTGGGAAAGGGTTGTTATAGTGTGTTAGGAAGTTGTTATAGTGTTTAGGAAGGTTGTTATAGTGTGTTAGGAAGGTTGTTATAGTGTGTTAGGAAGGTTGTTATAGTGTGTTAGGAAGGTTGTTATAGTGTGTTAGGAAGGTTGTTATAGTGTGTTGATTGCATAGGCCCCTGAAGCTACCAAGGGGCCCCCAAGCTTCTACTATTTGCTATTTTTTAAGAATCTAGTCTCTTTTCCTCTTAACCCATAAAGTGCGGCTATGGCCATTTGGTCACTCACTAGGAAAACGCGAGTATGCCCAATTGGGCGGCCGCCAAATTAAAAAAGTTGGGATAATTTTTTGGCCGGTGAAATCTGGCAACTCTACCTTACCTGAGAATGACCCAGGGGTCACACATAGGCTCAGTGACCCAGTGACCAGCATGGAAGGTGAAGGTGCTGACAGGTCTCTCCCTATTGTGGGCAGAGAGATTAGAGAGGAAGACCCTTGCGGCCTGTTTTCTGTGAACGAGCTGTACCATGGATTCCATAAACCTCAACGCTCTTCATCTTGCAAGTACAATCATAGAATAGCCACAAGACTTTAGCAAAAGAAATTTTGTTCAGCGTTGCCACAAATTAGGCAATACATTGATCACATTCAATTTTTAGAGATAAAAACTGGAAAAATCGACACAAAATTGCACACATGTATTCAGTAGCTAGAGGTTGAAGGTTCCCATAGACCTGCATTTACCTCATTTTTTACTGAAATTAAAAAACAAAACATAGCAAAAAAAATTGAGTTGTTCGAGCAAAATGTGAGTATTTGGGTTCATGATTGGTGCCTTGGTCTAGGTGGTTTAGCGCTATGGCTGGCAACAAGACGTACAGAGCATTGTCGACCAGGAGTCCACGCTTGGTTGAGTGTACCAGTGCTGTGGTCAGTGGTGGTGGGCTTGTCAGTTGGTGGTGGTGGCTGGTGTTCATAAGCTGGGTGGTTGGTGGTGTCAGTAGCTGGTGGTGGTGGCTGGTGTCAGTGCTGGTTGGTGGTGGCTGGTGTCAGTGCTGGTGGTGGTGAGCTATGGTGTCAGTGCTGGTAGTGGCTGGCTCGGTGTCAGTGCTGTGGTGGTGGTGGTGTCAGTGCTGGTGGTGGTGCTGTGTCAGTGCTGGTGGTGGTGGCTGGTGTCAGTGTGGTGGTGGCTGGTGTCAGTGTGGTGGTGTGGTGGTGGTGTCAGTGCTGGTGGTGGTGGCTGGTGTCAGTGCTGGTGGTGGTGGCTGGTGTCAGTGCTGGTGGTGGTGGCTGGTGTCAGTGCTGGTGGTGGTGGCTGGTGTCAGTGCTGGTGGTGGTGGCTGGTGTCAGTGCTGGTGGGTGCTGGCTGGTGGTGGTGGTGGCTGGTGTCAGTGCTGGTGGTGGTGGCTGGTGTCAGTGCTGGTGGTGGTGGCTGGTGTCAGTGCTGGTGGTGGTGGCTGGTGTCAGTGCTGGTGGTGGTGGCTGGTGTCAGTGCTGTGGTGGTGGTGGTTGGTGTCAGTGCTGGTGTGGTGGCTGGTGTCAGTGCTGGTGGTGGTGGCTGGTGTCAGTGCTGGTGGTGGTGGCTGGTGTCAGTGCTGGTGGTGGTGGCTGGTGTCAGTGCTGGTGGTGGTGGCTGGTGTCAGTGCTGGTGGTGGTGGCTGGTGTCAGTGCTGGTGGTGGTGGCTGGTGTCAGTGCTGGTGGTGGTGGCTGGTGTCAGTGCTGGTGGTGGTGGCTGGTGTCAGTGCTGGTGGTGGTGGCTGGTGTCAGTGCTGGTGGTGGTGGCTGGTACTGGGTGTTCAGTGCTGGTGGTGGTGGCTGGTGTCAGTGCTGGTGGTGGTGGCTGGTGTCAGTGCTGGTGGTGGTGGCTGGTGTCAGTGCTGGTGGTGGTGGCTGGTGTCAGTGCTGGTGGTGGTGGCTGGTGTCAGTGCTGGTGGTGGTGGTGGTGTCAGTGCTGGGGTGGTGGCTGGTGTCAGTGCTGGTGGTGGTGGCTGGTGTCAGTGCTGGTGGTGGTGGCTGGTGTCAGTGCTGGTGGTGCGTGATGCTGGTGGTCAGTGCTGTGTCAGTGCTGGTGGTGGGCTGGTGTCAGTGCTGGTGGTGGTGGCTGGTGTCAGTGCTGGTGGTGGTGGCTGGTGTCAGTGCTGGTGGTGGTGGCTGGTGTCAGTGCTGGTGGTGGTGGCTGGTGTCAGTGCTGGTGGTGGTGCTGGTTGGCAGTGCTGGTGGTGGTGGCTGGTGTCAGTGCTGGTGGTGGTGGCTGGTGTCAGGCTGGTGGTGGCTGGGTTGTCAGTGGTGGTGGTGGTTGTCTGGTGTCAGTGGTGGTGGTGGTGGCTGGTGTCAGTGCTGGTGGTGGTGGCTGGTGTCAGTGCTGGTGGTGGTGGCTGGTGTCAGTGCTGGTGGTGGTGGCTGGTGTCAGTGCTAAGTTACTCATGGATAGACTGCAGAGACACGGGTGATTGTGTTAACTCTTCCTCTTGTTCAACCTTTCAACTAACTCCTGCCTCTTTGTAGCTTCCTTATTTCCTTATGTTCTTATGCTAGCCAGTGTTTACTCTTATGGATGTTATGTTTTATGGAGAGGGATGAAAGGTGGATGTAGGTAGTATTAATTAAGTAACAGGAACTACCACGTATAGGTCTCACGGCCTCTTGTAGCTTCCTTATGTTCTTATACTAGCCAATGTTTACTCCTTTGCTGTGTCCTCCTTGCAGCCTACCTGAAGTATGTGGATGCCTGGTTTGGTGATGCCCTGCTGCCTAAGGTGAAGCCACTGCTCTATGAGAATGGCGGGCCAGTCATCATGATGCAGGTAACTGGATGTCATCGCGTCTTTCCATGATGACTTTAACCCCTTCACACCCAGATCTTTCCTTTGCTATAAAAAAATTGTGTTGTCGAACCATAAAATTACGAAAAGTAACTGAATACACCAAATTAGTTAGTCGACAAAGATACTAAACAGGTCATATCTATAAAATATTGCTTATATTCACTAAAAATCATCTAATGGCAAATTTTCCCCTTTTTGGCATTAAATCAATCAATCTTCTCAGTTTTCTTCTTTTTATCTTCTATGGCTGTGCTTCCTCTCCTGTGCCACCTTATTACCACCTCCCTGTCCTGTTACTCCACCTCCCTGTTACTCTCCTGTGCCACCTTATTACCACCTCCTGTTACTCTCCTGCCACTTATTACCACTCTTCCTGTTACTCCACCTCCCTGTTACTCTCCTGTGCACCTTATTACCACCTCCCTGTCCTGTTACTCCACCTCCCTGTTACTCTCCTGTGCCACCTTATTACCACCTCCCTGTCCTGTTACTCCACCTCCCTGTTACTCTCCTGTGCCACCTTATTACCACCTCCCTGTCCTGTTACTCCACCTCCCTGTTACTCTCCTGTGCCACCTTATTACCACCTCCCTCTCCTGTTACTCCACCTCCCTGTTACTCTCCTGTGCCACCTTATTACCACCTCCCTGTCTTGCTTGTTCCAGGTGGCAAACGAGTATGGTAGTTACCCGGCCTGTGACTTTGCCTACACCAGCCACCTCCGGGACCTGGTGCGGGCGGGGGTGGGGGAGGGAACCCTGCTCTTCACCACAGACGGCAACAGAGTGGGCGATCTCAAGTGTGGCAAGATTCCGGAGGTGTACGCCACCGTGGACTTTGGCTCAGGTAAGGCGGGAGGGTGGAGGTCGGGGTGTTTGTTGCTCTCTCTGGTGGTCGTCGTGACAGACAATAAAAACTTCCTGAATTCAGAGGTATTGGTGGGTGAATTTATGATGTATTCAGCAAAGTATATTGTTGAATTTCGTAACAGAATATGATGCATCAATGCAAAGTTTGGTAATCATGCAGATCAATGATTTAGCAAACTGTAGCCTGTAAACTTTTGCCAAGTTTAGCTGTTGTTGAGGTAAACCGATGCCTTTGTGATGCCCTGGTGGTGCAGGCACAGATGTGGCAAGGTGCTTTTGACACCTGAGACGTTGAGCCTCAGCGGCCCCTGGTCAACTCTGAGTACTACCCTGGCTGGTTTAGACTACTGAGGGGCTCAATACACATTTACTGTTCAATGGCTGAGGTGAGTCCCACACGCCACGCCGCGGATTGCATTTTGTATCAGATCTTTTTTGGTGTCTTTTTGTGTACACTGAAGTGACAGGATATTACTTACTTCAAGAGGCATATAGGCTACATGCATTGCTTTACTGCTGTGTATTGTCATGACACACACACAGGCGGTGGCCAAGACCCTGGACGAGATGCTGGCCCTCAACGCCTCCGTCAACATGTACATGTTCCACGGCGGCACCTCCTTTGGCTTCACTGCAGGTACTTCCTCTTACTCACTGTCCCCTGCTACACCCAAGTACATGTTGGTTATTGTACTACTACTACTACTACTACTACTAACTACTACTACTACTAACTACAACTAACTACTACTACTACTACTACTACTACTACTACTATTACTACTAACTACTACTACTACTACTACTACTAATAATACTACTACATACTACTACAACTAACTACTCCACACACTTACTACTACTACTACTACTACACTACATACTACTACTACTACACACTACTACCTACAAACTACACTACACTACTACTACTACACTTACTACTACTACTACTACTACTACTACTCTACTACTACTACTACTACTACACTACTACTACACTACTACTACTACTACTACTACTACACTACTACCTACTACATACTACACACTATACTCACTACTACTACTACTACTATACTACTACTACTCACTACTACTAATACTACTACTACTACTACTACTACTACTACTACTATACTACTACTATACTACTATACTACTCACCTACTACTATACTACCTACTAATACTACTACTACTATACTACTACTACTACTACTACTACTACTACTACTACTACTACCATACTACTACTACTACTACTACTACTACTACTACTATACTTACTATACTACTCACTACTACTAACTACTACTACTACAATACTACTACTACTACTACTAACTACTACTATACACTACTACTACTACTACTACTACTACTACTACTACTACTACTAATACTACTACTACTAACTAACCTACACTATCACTACACTACTACTACTACGGCTACTACCACTTTACTACTCAATACTACTACTACTGAACCCTGATCGGCCGACTACACCATCACTACTGACTAGTACGCACACTTGACGGCACCACATGACTACTACTGATAGCATGACTACTACTAATTAACTTTACTTCCTTGTTTTCTTATGTTCTTATGTTCTTATGAATTAGGAGGGACACATTAGATTTGTTTACTTTCTAGTTGTGTTTCTCATCACTATGTGGTTTGTTCAGTAGCCAAGGCAAAGTGCATGGGGTCCCCTGTCCCTGTTTATTCAATTCACTTTCACACAAAACACCTTAACCCCTTTCACGCCCAGATCTTTCCTTTGCTATAAAAAATTGTATGTTGTCGAGCCATAAAATTAAGAAAAGTAACTTAGGTAATATACCAAATTAGTTAGTCGACTAGGATACTAAACAGGTCATATCTATTACATATTGCTTATATTCACTAAAAATCGTCTAATGGTAGCTAAATTACAATGGAAATCACGTTCTGGGCCTCAAGGGGTTAACATTCCTTGAGGCCAGTAAGGATGTAGGTATCAAGTGGGTGATCCATCATGACATCATTGCTTTTTGGCATCAGTGTACGTGAAAGTAATGAAGATAGTGAGGTCAGGTCAATAGGGAAGGTCAGGTCAATAGTCAATAAGTCAATAGGGAGTTTTAAAAGGAGGCTAGACAATTAGAGGACGCAATGTTCATGATACCTTATTTATTCAGTTCCAATCTTAATCCCTTAGTTAATAGGGAGTTTTTAGTTAATAGTGAGTTTTTAGTCAATAGGGAGTTTTTAGTTAATAGGGAGTTTTTAGTCAATAGGGAGTTTTTAGTCAATAGGGAGTTTTTAGTCAATAGGGAGTTCAGTTAATAGGGAGTTTTTAGTCAATAGGGAGTTTTTAGTCAATAGGGAGTTTTTAGTTAATAGGGAGTTTTTAGTTAATAGGGAGTTTTTAGTCAATAGGGAGTTTTTAGTCAATAGGGAGTTTTTAGTCAATAGGGAGTTTTTAGTCAATAGGGAGTTTTTAGTCAATAGGGAGTTTTTAGTCAATAGGGAGTTTTTAGTCAATAGGGAGTTTTCAGTTAATAGGGAGTTTTTAGTCAATAGGGAGTTTTCAGTTAATAGGGAGTTTTTAGTCAATAGGGAGTTTTTAGTTAATAGGGAGATTTTAGTCAATAGGGAGTTTTAGTTAATAGTGAGTTTTTAGTCAATAGGGAGTTTTTAGTCAATAGGGAGTTTTTAGTCAATAGGGAGTTTTTAGTCAATAGGGAGTTTTCAGTTAATAGGGAGTTTTTAGTCAATAGGGAGTTTTTAGTTAATAGGGAGTTTTTAGTCAATAGGGAGTTTTTAGTTAATAGTGAGTTTTTAGTCAATAGGGAGTTTTTAGTTAATAGGGAGTTTTTTAGTCAATAGGGAGTTTTTAGTCAATAGGGAGTTTTTTTTAGTTAATAGGGAGTTTTTAGTCAATAGGGAGTTTTTAGTCAATAGGGAGTTTTTAGTCAATAGGGAGTTTTTAGTCAATAGGGAGTTTTTTAGTTAATAGGGAGTTTAGTCAATAGGGAGTTTTTAGTTAATAGGGAGTTTTTAGTCAATAGGGAGTTTTTAGTCAATAGGGAATTTTTAGTCAATAGGGAGTTTTTAGTTAATAGGGAGTTTTTAGTCAATAGGGAGTTTTTAGTTAATAGGGAGTTTTTAGTCAATAGGGAGTTTTTAGTTAATAGTAAGTTTTTAGTCAATAGGGAGTTTTTAGTCAATAGGGAGTTTTTAGTTAATAGGGAGTTTATAGTCAATAGAGAGTTTTTAGTTAATAGGGAGTTTTTAGTCAATAGGGAGTTTTTAGTCAATAGGGAGTTTTTAGTCAATAGGGAGTTTTTAGTAAGGGAGTTTTTAGTCATTAGGGAGTTTTAAAGTCAATAGGGAGTTTTAAATAGTCAATAGGGAGTTTTAAATAGTCAATAGGGAGTTTTAAATAGTCAATAGGGAGTTTTAAATAGTCATTAGGGAGTTTTAAAGTCAATAGGGAGTTTTAAATAGTCATTAGGGAGTTTTAAAGTCAATAGGGAGTTTTAAATAGTCATTAGGGAGTTTTAAAGTCAATAGGGAGTTTTAAATAGTCAATAGGGAGTTTTAAATAGTCAATAGGGTGTTTTAAAGTCAATAGGGTGTTTTAAATAGTCAATAGGGAGTTTTAAATAGTCAATAGGGAGTTTTAAAGTCAATAGGGTGTTTTAAATAGTCAATAGGGAGTTTTAAATAGTCAATAGGGTGTTTTAAACAGTCAATAGGGAGTTTTAAATAATCAATAGGGGGTTTTAAAAAGAGGCTAGACAATTTCATGGATGGGGATGAAAGGTGGATGTAGATAGTGTTAAGTAACAGGAACTACCATGTGTAGGTCTTGCGGTCTCTTGTAGCTTCCTTATTTTCTTATGTTCTTATGAATTAGGAGGGACAAATTAGATTTGTTTACTTTCTAGTTGTGTTTCTCATCACTACATCTTGTTGATCCCTCTTCACTTTTCAGTACCTGCCCTTGCCCCCGGGGAAGGTGCCCCCAGCCTCCCCCAAGCACGGGTATGGCAAGGTGAGCCTGGCACCCTTGGGCAGTGTGTTCCACATGCTGGAGTCCGTGCAGAAGGTCACCAACAAGTGGCCGCTCACCTTCGAGGCGCTGCTGGTGCCTAACGGCTTTGTGGTGTACCAGACTGTGCTGCCCTTCAGAATAGTGAGTCACTTTCCACCACCTCTACTTGTGATGGTGCATTGCAGTCTTGACAGAGGCCAGATCTTAACTGTGGATGTAATACAGTTGTGTTTCATTTTTTACGAATATCATTATCATATTCTCTTCTTTTCTTTCCTGCCTTTAAGGCTGACCCGGCCCGCCTGACCCTGAACGACCTCCACGACCGAGGGTACGTGTTTGTGGACGCCGAGTTTGCCGGGATGGTGAGCCGAGAGCAGGACATGTATGACCTGGCCATCTCTGCCCGGCCCAACCAGACCCTGACCATCGTGGTGGAGAGCCAGGGACGCATCTGCTATGGTCCTCACATCAACGACTTTAAGGTAACACTGTTCAGGAGGAGAAGGGAATGGAGTGTTGGGCACAGAATGACATCTTGTAGGCTTCACTGGTGGCAAATATGTGGAAGCCACACACATAGGCATTAGTAGAGGATGATACATTGTGTAGGACACTGTGTAATGCCAGAGTGTGCTTGTGGCTCCCTCAGGGCATCACCGCCAATGTTAGCCTGAGTGGCCACATCCTGGAGAACTGGACCATGGCCCCGCTGCCCCTCACCAACGCCAAACGTCTGGACCGCGCCCTCACCCGCCTCCGCCGCTGGGCTGCTTCTATGCACCTGCCGCCCCACCGCCTGCAGGGCACAGACAAGGGTGGCATGACTTTCTTCACGGGCCACTTCCAGATCCCTAGTAACTCTTCCCACCCTATGGACACCTTCCTCAGGCTGGACGGCTGGAGCAAGGTGAGGCTATCACTCCATTGTCATTTCCTCTACAAGTGTGATAGGGATGTTGATGAAGGTACCAGAAGCTCTATTTCTGATACATGTACATTACGATTGTTGTAAATGGAGAGAAAACAATACTTTTCAGGGTTTGGCTTGGGTCAATAACTTTTGCCTGGGACGTTACTGGCCCGAGGTGGGACCCCAGGTGACGCTGTACGTGCCCCGCGGGGTGCTGCAACCCGGCAACAACACCCTGGTGCTGCTGGAGCAGGAGGCCGCCCCGTGCCTCACCCCTGACTCGTGCTACGTCACCCTGCAGGACACCCACGTCATTGATGGGCCCACCCCGCTGTGATCCATAGACCTTCCTGTCCCCCCATCAGGCACAGGGTGAAGGCTGCACGCCAGCACAGAATGAAGGGGTAATCTTAGATGAAGTATATATTTTGCATCTTTTACACAAAGTACTTTGAATGCTACTTATGGGTTGATTTGGGAACTTTTCAAACATGGGCATTATATGATAAGGAGGACGGTGCAAGGTAGGTAGGTGAACCCCTATTAGTGACCTCATAAAGTACTATGAAAACAAAGGCTAGTATTATAAGTCTTGAATGCCCTCCCCCAGCTGATGCAACAATAAGGCCAGGTTGTAGTGTTGTCAGTGATCACCTCTCAGGGTAAGTGACTAGGTACTTATCAGAATTTCCCCACACTCTGCTCATGTAATCTATGCATTGACTATATATATATATATATATATATATATATATATATATATATATATATATATTATATATATATAATATATATATATATATATATATATATATATATATATACATATATATACACGTATATGCCATTTTCAGGGTAAAGCACTGTACTGCACAATTTGCCACGTATGCCTCAGGTTGTGTTGCGCACCAGTATGCTCCAAGGTTGTTTGAACACTGCTTGGTGTTACTCTCTTGATGACTTCAGGGTTCCCTGTGTGATTGACAAGACTAGTCAGTGACAGTATTCCAGTGTCTCGGCGGTGAGTGTGATCAATGTAGTGCGGGAATCTGAAGCATGTCGTAGTAACTGTTGTACAAGTAGTGAGGGATGGGCACTGTGGATGGCTGACTTGTGATGGTGGTGGTGGGTCCATGATGTGCCTTAGTGATGTGTGTCAGCCACATCACCATTGTCTTTCTTCAGTAGGTAACATTCCAGGTTCTCTGCATCATCTTCACATGATGTTCATCACATATGAATTGTAGTTACTGTTCTAGCTTTTATATGCAGAAAAACATTTTCATTGTTAAAAGAGACATGAGATCTGTGAACATGTAGGCCTGCTCCTCCCAGCTCTTCCAATATGAGTACTTAAGTCTTTCCTCTGTCTAACTCCCTGCACGGGCTGTCCTCCAGACAGCAGAAATGTCACTACTGCATAGACTCCTTTCCATCACACCATGATTACATTGTTCAGGTGCCGCTGCACACTCAGGCTGCTTGCCATGCCCCTGCACCTTATGTGCCATCAACCACCATCACACACCTGCACAGGGTGAGATGGACACCACTGTAAGGGTTAAGGATTGATTGCTTTAATGCCAAAAAAAGGGGAATGTGCATTGTAAGGGTTAATGACAAGTTGGTTGGTCTTTCCAACACAATATATGGTATAATAGATCCTGCCGAGTTTCATTTTGAGGACAACCTCAAATCAAGACTGACCTTTGCCGGGCTAGCCCATCCTTCAAGCAAGACAACAGCTCCCCCACCACGCCCCTGGAGCCACCTATAACTGATGACCATCAATCGGGAAAAATTACCAGATTTCATGTTATTGATTTAGTTAACGCTAATTTATGCATGGTTCTAATTCATTTATCAGATAACGAAATATAGCAATGGAAAGCTAATGAAATTCCGCTTCTATTGAAATTCTCCATGTAAAAAGTTTTCGAGCAAAATATTAAATGGGAGCTGGAGTTGGTGAATATTAAGTTCATGCATATTTCTTGAGTCTCATAATGGCTTTTCTTTAGTGTGTTTTACGGTTTTTTATTTTATAATATTATAGAACAAACATTTCCGAAGATGATAGTATATCTTTTATACTGATAAACATATATTTGGTAGGGGAAAATGACCATAAGCTGGCAAACACGGGCGACAAATGCAGTTTGTTGGTCCTCCAGCTCGCATTTCCCGCGCCTGTCGCACCCACAACAAGGACTGTGACGTCACGTGCAAGAGTCCTTGACGTGCTATATCTATTTTATTTAATATCATAAAAATGTCCCGGGCCAGTGGTGACGTGCTGTTATGTAGTGGTGATGGTGTGTTTGTAGTGTGAAGATACGGTATCTGACACAGCTAACTTGAGTACATATCAGCTGCCTCATGTGCTACGTTCAGTGGTAAGTGAGTCATCTNTGTAATCTTCCCAATTGCTATGAAATCTATATGATATTTTAAATATATATATATATATA
>JACEEZ010005601.1:235000-245000 GCA_016584305.1 Chionoecetes opilio | reverse complement strand
CAAGCCATCACTATCATGTCTGTATCACAAGCCATCGCATCATGTCTGTATCACAAGCCATCACTATCATGTCTGTATCACAAGCCATCGCTATCATGTCTGTATCACAAGCCATCACTATCATGTCTGTATCACAAGCCATCGCTATCATGTCTGTATCACAAGCCATCGCTATCATGTCTGTATCACAAGCCATCACTATCATGTCTGTATCACAAGCCATCGCTATCATGTCTGTATCACAAGCCATCGCTATCATGTATATCACAAGCCATCACTATCATGTCTGTATCACAAGCCATCACTATCATGTCTGTATCACAAGCCATCACTATCATGTCTGTATCACAAGCCATCACTATCATGTCTTTATCACAAGCCATCACTATCATGTCTGTATCACAAGCCATCACTATCATGTCTATCACAAGCCATCACTATCATGTCTGTATCACAAGCCATCGCTATCATGTCTATCACAAGCCATCGCTATCATGTCTGTATCACAAGCCATCACTATCATATCTATCACAAGTACAAGAGCTCCCTTACTTATGAATATTACTGATTCTTGGGGTTTGTACCTAACTCTTAATGTGTGTAAGTCAAACAGTACTCTTGTTGATATAGTGTTCATGTTTGGAATTGAAAACCTAGTATAGAAACGATCTCACTCATATGTATAAATTTGAGGAAGTTTGTGTGCTAAGAGAGAGCCCAGACACAGGTCAGCACTGTATCAGTCAGCACTCAGTCGTCAGGTGGTCAATGCGGAGTCTATTGGGGTCTTTAAAAGGAGTCTGGATAAATTCATGGATGGGGAAGAGAGGTGGATGTAGGTAGAGTTAAGTAACGGGAACTACCTCGTGTAGGTCTCACTGCCTCTTGTAGCTTCCTTATTTTCTTGTGTCATGTTGTTATGTTGTATCCCCACCTCCTCCCCGCCAGCCACACGAGGGCACCCAGGAGAGGAGCTTCTCCATCGACTATGACAACAACCAGTTCCTGAAGGACGGCGAGCCTTTCCGCTATGTGTCGGGCTCCATCCACTACTTCCGCACGCTGCCCTCGGAGTGGCGGGACAGACTCAAGAAGATGCGCATGGCTGGCTTCAATGCGCTGGAAACGTGAGTCACAAGACCATAAGAAAATAGTGATAATGAACATTAGTGCCGTGGCGACTGTAGTGTTAGTGACGGTAACTCTTATCTTTTTTTCTAGTAAATATTTGTTTGGGTGTCTATAGCTACTGGGGTTATTATTCTATATCATTTTTCCCTATATAGAACATATGAAAATAAGGAAGCTACAAGAGGCCGCGAGACCTACGTGTACGTGGTAGTTCCTGTCACTCGATGTGCTGCGGACACACTAGTTGTCTCCTGTTGAATCTGAGATGAATGTGTCATTATTAATAAGGGTTTTGTTATTTGTATTGTGTATATGAGTCTTGTGAATATAATTTATGTTAGAGGACTAGACTATTCATGAGTATTAGTATTAGAGTACTAGACTATTCATTTAGTTTGTCATGATGGTGCCAGGTATGTATCTGGTTGAATCTGAGATGGATGTCATTATTAATTAGGGTTTTGTGAATATAATTTTTGTTAGAGGACTATTTATGAGTATATAATTTGATGTGATGGTGGCAGGTATGTGGAGTGGTCAAGTCACGAGCCAGAGCAGGGGACGTACGACTTCTCCGGCATCAACGACCTGCCCAGCTTCCTCACCATCGCCCAGGAGGAAGACCTGGTCGTCATCCTCCGTCTGGGACCCTTCGCCGACGCCGAGAGAGACATGGTGAGCATGGCCGTTGCTTACTATATACGAACTATGCGATTAGGTTGTTATAGTGTGTTAGGAAGGTTGTTATAGTGTGTTAGGAAGGTTGTTATAGTGTGTTAGGAAGGTTGTTATAGTGTGTTAGGAAGGTTGTTATAGTGTGTTAGGAAGGTTGTTATAGTGTGTTAGGAAGGTTGTTATAGTGTGTTAGGAAGGTTGTTATAGTGTGTTAGGAAGGTTGTTATAGTGTGTTAGGAAGGTTGTTAATCATAGTGTATTAATTAGAGTAGGGCCGTTTCTTACTATATGCGAACTACCCACTGCCTTCATCTTACTTGGGGGGGAGAAAACCTAGAGATGAAAAAAAAGAAGTTTACTTAATCCCAATTCCTGCCTTTTTGGTTATATCTGGGTACGTGTGCGTGTATGTACGTGTAGATTAAACCTATATGCATGTGTGTACGGATTTTTAGGTTTGTACGTGGCATGGTTTAGGTGGTAGAGGGGCTTAAGTAACATGGGTTTAGGTGGTGAGTGGTGGTGGTGGAAGCGGGCATAGCTACTCTGAGGTATTCCTGTGCGATTGCATAGGGCCCCTGAAGCTACCAAGAGGCCCCCAAGCTGCCACTATTTGCTATTTTTTAAGAATCTAGTCTCTTTTCCTCTTAAAGTGCACCAGTAGGATGCATTTACATTATTAAATTATTTTTACTGAAGAAAAAAATGTATTTAAAAAAAAATTGAGTTAATGTTTCAGTAGCAGAAAATGTGAGGTATTTGAAGGTTCCTGATTGGCTGCCTTGTGTTCCTCAGGGTGGTTTGCCCTACTGGCTGCTCAACAAGAACCCAGACATGCGACTCAGGAGCTCCGACCCCTGTGAGTGTACCGAGAGTGCTGTGGTCAGGGTGGTGGGTTGTCAGTGCTGGTGGTGGTGGCTGGTGGCAGTGCTGGTGGTGGTGGCTGGTGTCAGTGCTGGTGGTGGTGGCTGGTGTCAGTGCTGGTGGTGGTGGCTGGTGTCAGTGCTGGTGGTGGTGGCTGGTGTCAGTGCTGGTGGTGGTGGCTGGTGTCAGTGCTGGTGGTGGTGGCTGGTGGCAGTGCTGGTGGTGGTGGCTGGTGTCAGTGCTGGTGGTGGTGGTGGGTTGGCAGTGCTGGTGGTGGTGGCTGGTGTCAGTGCTGGTGGTGGTGGCTGGTGTCAGTGCTGGTGGTGGTGGCTGGTGTCAGTGCTGGTGGTGGTGGCTGGTGTCAGTGCTGGTGGTGGTGGCTGGTGTCAGTGCTGGTGGTGGTGGCTGGTGTCAGTGCTGGTGGTGGTGGCTGGTGGTGGTGCTGGTTGGCAGTGCTGGTGGTGGTGGCTGGTGGTGGTGGCTGGTGTCAGTGCTGGTGGTGGTGGCTGGTGTCAGTGCTGGTGGTGGTGGCTGGTGTCAGTGGTGGTGGTGGTGGCTGGTGTCAGTGCTGGTGGTGGTGGCTGGTGTCAGTGCTGGTGGTGGTGGCTGGTGTCAGTGCTGGTGGTGGTGGCTGGTGTCAGTGCTGGTGGTGGGGTGGCTGTGGTGGTGGTGGCTGGTGTCAGTGTGGTGGTGGTGGCTGGTGTCAGTGCTGGTGGTGGTGGCTGGTGTCAGTGCTAAGCTACTCAGGGATAGACTGCAGAGACACAGGTGATTGTGTTAACTCTTCCTCTTGTTCAACCTTTCAACTAACTCCTGCCTCTTGTAGCTTCCTTATTTCCTTATGTTCTTATGCTAGCCAGTGTTTACTCTTATGGATGTTATGCTTTATGGATAGGGATGAAAGGTGGATGTAGGTAGTATTAATTAAGTAACAGGAACTACCACGTATAGGTCTCAGGGCCTCTTGTAGCTTCCTTATGTTCTTATGCTAGCCAATGTTTACTCCTTTGCTGTGTCCTCCTTGCAGCCTACCTGAAGTATGTGGATGCCTGGTTTGGTGATGCCCTGCTGCCTAAGGTGAAGCCACTGCTCTATGAGAATGGCGGGCCAATCATCATGATGCAGGTAACTGGATGTCATCGCGTCTTTCCATGATGACTTTAACCCCTTCACACCCAGATCTTTCCTTTGCTATAAAAAGAATTGTGTTGTCGAGCCATAAAATTACGAAAAGTAGCTGAATACACCAAATTATAATTAGTGGTTATCTTCTATGGATATGCTTCCTCTCCTGTGCCACCTTATTACCACCTCCCTGTCTTGCTTGTTCCAGGTGGCAAACGAGTATGGTAGTTACCCGGACTGTGACTTTGCCTACACCAGCCACCTCCGGGACCTGGTGCGGGCGGGGGTGGGGGAGGGTACCGTGCTGTTCACCACAGACGGCAATGGCGTGGGCTTCCTCAAGTGTGGCAAGATTCCGGAGGTGTACGCCACCGTGGACTTTGGCTCAGGTAAGGTGGGAGGGTGGAGGTCGGGATGTTTGTTGCTCTCTTGGTGGTCGTCGTGACAGACAATAAAAACTTCCTGAATTCAGAGGTATTGGTGGGTGAATTTATGATGTAATTGTAGCCTGTAAACTTTTGCCAAGTTTAGCTGTTGTTGAGGTAAACCGATGCCTTTGTGATGCCCTGGTGGTGCAGGCACAGATGTGGCCAAGTCTTTTGACACCATGAGACTGTTTGAGCCTCGAGGGCCCCTGGTCAACTCTGAGTACTACCCTGGCTGGCTGGACCACTGGGGGGCCCCACACAGCACTGTCAAGGCTGAGGTGAGTCTCCACCACCGCCACCGCCGGGCTGCCCTATGTCCCGGCCCTCACCTGTGTGCCTCCACTCATAACATACACCAGGAATTTGCTTTCAATCTGAACTTAAGTACATTTACTTTTAAAATGCCTCATGATAATATTTGATTATTCATTGTATTTTGTATAAGATCTTTTTTGGTGTCTTTTTGTGTACACTGAAGTGACAGGATATTACTTACTTCAAGAGGCATATAGGCTACATGCATTGCTTTACTGCTGTGTATTGTCATGACACACACACAGGCGGTGGCCAAGACCCTGGACGAGATGCTGGCCCTCAACGCCTCCGTCAACATGTACATGTTCCATGGCGGCACCTCCTTTGGCTTCACTGCAGGTACTTCCTCTTACTCACTGTCCCCTGCTACACCCAAGTACATGTTGGTTATTGTACTACTATTACTACTACTACTACTACTACTACTACTACTACTACTACTACTACTACCACTACTACTACTACTACTACTACTACTACCACTACTACTACCACTACTACTACCACTACTACTACAACTACTACTACCACTACTACCACTACTACTACTACTACTACTACTACTACTACTACTACTACTACTACTAGTACTACTACTACTACTACTACTACTTCTTCTACTTCTACTACTACTTCCATTGATACTGCTAACATGAAACCCTGCCTTCAGGATCCAACATGAATGGGGCATTCCAGGCGTGTCCCACCTCCTATGACTACGACGCCCCCCTGTCTGAGGCCGGCGACCCCACAGACAAGTACTGGATTGTCCGCAATGTGACGGCCAAGGTGACTCTCTGACAGATGTACACTTGTAGCTTCCTTGTTTTCTTATGTTCTTCATATGTTCTTATGAATTAGGAGGGACACATTAGATTTGTTTACTTTCTAGTTGTGTTTCTCATCATACTCTTTTGATCCCTTTTCACTTTTCAGTACCTCCCCGTTCCCCCAGGGGAGGTCCCCCCAGCCTCCCCCACAGGGGTAGGCAAGGTGACCCTAGCACCCCTGGGCATGTTTTCCCACACTGGAGACCTGCAAAAAGGTCACCAGCAAGTGGCCGCCCCCTTTCGAGGCGCTGCGGGGTGCCAAACGGGCTTGGGGTTCCAGTTTTCCTCCCCTTCAAATAGTATTCATTTTTCCCCCACCTCTACTTGTGATGGGCTTTGCAGTCTTTGCGAGGCCAATCTTAACGGGGTTTAACCAGTTGTTTCATTTTTTACAAATACATTATCTATTCTCTTTTTTTTCTTTTTCCTTTTAAAGGGCTGACCCGCCCGCCTAAAACCCTGACACCTCCCGACCAGGGTAGTTTTTTGGGGGCCCGGGTTTTCCCGGGGTGTGACCCAGAGCAGGACATGTATGACCGGGGCCATCTCTGCCCGGCCCAACCGCCCCGACCATTGTGGAGACCCAGGGACGCATCTGCTATGGTCCTCACATAACGATTTAGGTAACACTGTTCGGAAGAAGGGAAGGAGTGTTGGCACAGAATACTCTTGTGGGGCTTCACTGGTCAATAGGGGAACCCACACACATAGCATTATAAGGATGATACTTGTGTAGGACACGGGAAATGCCAGATGTGCTTGTGGCCCCCTCAGGGCATCACCGCCAATTTTACCCTAGTGGCCCACCCGGGGAAAACGGGACCAGGGCCCCCCGCTGCCCCTAAACCAAACGCCACACGCCCCCGGCCGCCCCCTCACCCCTCCCCCGCTGGGCTTTCTAGCACCTGCCCCCCCACCCCTGCAGGGAAAGAAAGGGGGCTGACTTTCTTCACGGGCCATTCAGATCCCTTACCTTCCCCCCCCAGGGAACCTTCCTCAGGCGGGACGGCTGGAGCAAGGTGAAGGCTATCACCCCCCATTTCTTTCCTCTACAAGTGTGATAGGGTGTTATAAAGGTCCCAGAACTCTATTTCTGATACATTACATTACGATTGTTGAAAAAGGGAGAGAAAACAATCTTTTCAGGGTTTGGCTTGGGTCATAAATTTTTCCTGGGACTTACTGGGCCCCAGGTGGGGCCCCAGTGCGCTGTACGTGCCCCGCGGGGGGGCTGCAACCCCCGGCAACAACACCCTGGTGCTGCTGGAGCAGGGGCCGCCCCGTGCCCCACCCCTGCCCCCGTGCTACTCACCCTCGGACACCCCGTCATTATGGGCCCACCCCCTGTGATCCCTAGACCTTCCTGTCCCCCCATCAGGCCAGGTGAAAGGGGCACGCCAGCACAGAATGAAGGGGGAATCTTAGTGAAATAATATTTTGCATCTTTTACCAAATACTTTGAAGCTACTTTTGTTGATTTTTGGGAAATTTTCAAACATGGGGGGATCTTGATAAGGAGGACGTGCAAATGGTGGTGAACCCCCATTATGACCCCATAAAGTACTATGAAAAAAAGGCTAGTATTATAAGTTTGAATCCCTCCACAGCTGATGCAACAATTAAGGCCAGTTTTAGTAAGCACTGTACTGCACAATTTTGCCACGTATGCCTCAGGTTTGTGTTTGCGCACCAGTATGCTCCAAGGTTGTTTGAACAACTGCTTGGTGTTACTCTCTTGATGGACTTCAGGGTTCCCTGTGTGATTGACAAGACTAGTCAGTGACAGTATTCCAGTGTCTCGGCGGTGAGTGTGATCTCTGTAGTGCGGAATCTGAAGCATGTCATAGTAACTGTTGTACAAGTAGTGAGGGATGGGCACTGTGGATGGCTGACTTGTGATGGTGGTGGTGGGTCCATGATGTGCCTTAGTGATGTGTGTCAGCCACATCACCATTGTCTTTCTTCAGTAGGTAACATTCCAGGTTCTCTGCATCATCTTCACATGATGTTCATCACATATGAATTGTAGTTACTGTTCTAGCTTTTATATGCAGAAAAACATTTTCATTGTTAAAAGAGCCATTAGATCTGTGAACATGTAGGCCTGCTCCTCCCAGCTCTTCCAATATGAGTACTTAGTCTTTCCTCTGTCTAACTCCCTGCACGGGCTGTCCTCCAGACAGCAGAAATGTCACTACTGCATAGACTCCTTTCCATCATCACACCATGATTACATTGTTCAGGTGCCGCTGCACACTCAGGCTGCTTGCCATGCCTCTGCACCTTATGTGCCATCAACCACCATCACACACCTGCACAGGGTGAGATGGACACCACTGTAAGGGTTAAGGATTGATTGCTTTAATGCCAAAAAAAGGGGAATGTGCATTGTAAGGGTTAATGACAAGTTGGTTGGTCTTTCCAACACAATATATGGTATAATAGATCCTGCCGAGTTTCATTTTGAGGACAACCTCAAATCAAGACTGACCTTTGCCGGGCTAGCCCATCCTTCAAGCAAGACAACAGCTCCCCCACCACGCCCCTGGAGCCACCTATAACTGATAACCATCAATCGGGAAAAATTACCAGATTTCATGTTATTGATTTAGTTAACGCTAATTTATGCATGGTTCTAATTCATTTATCAGATAACGAAATATAGCAATGGAAAGCTAATGAAATTCCGCTTCTATTGAAATTCTCCATGTAAAAAGTTTTCGAGCAAAATATTAAATGGGAGCTGGAGTTGGTGAATATTATGTTCATGCATATTTCTTGAGTCTCATAATGGCTTTTCTTTAGTGTGTTTTACGGTTTTTTATTTTATAATATAGAACAAACATTTCCGAAGATGATAGTATATCTTTTATACTGATAAACATATATTTGGTAGGGGAAAATGACCATAAGCTGGCAAACACGGGCGACAAGTGGAGTTTGTTGGTCCTCCAGCTCGCATTTCCCGCGCCTGTCGTACCCACAACAAGGACTGTGACGTCACGTGCAAGACTCCTTGACGTGCTATAATATTATCTATTTTATTTAATATCATAAAAATGTCCCGGGCCAGTGGTGACGTGCTGCTATGTAGTGGTGATGGTGTGTTTGGTAGTGATGAAGATACGAGTAATCTGTACACATGCTGAACATTGAGTACATTATCAGCTGCCTCGTAGAAAAGGGGGGGAAGGCAGGGGGCGTAGCGTCCCTTCAGATGCTACTTTATCTATGAATACCATTTCTTATCAACGATGGATCAGGGAGTGAGGTCATCAGTGGTGAGATAGGAGAGAAGGGACCACAGTGGGACCCTATGGAGGAGGGGACCCATTATCGGAGGAAGGAAAGGAGGGACCGTCACTATATCAGACTATCAGAGAGGAGGCACCACAGTGGGTCCCTGTCAGTGCCACCAGCCAGGCCACCGCCACCACTTCTCCGGCACTCACATCACGGCATTTGGTAATAATGGAGGAGAGTTTCACGGTCGTTTTCAGAGACACCAACTACTTTTTCTTGGCCTACAATAGGTGCTTGTTCTAATGGTGCTAGTTTTATTTTGCGCAAACCAAAAAAAAAAAAAATGAAACCTAACCTAACCTTATGTTTTAATGAAACCTAACCTAACCTAACCTTACAGGTTTTAAAGAAACCTAACCTAACCTTAACCACAAAATATACTTTTTTTTTTTTTTTTTTTTTTTTTTTTGATTTGCGCAAAATAAAACTAGCACCATTAGAACAAGCACCTATTGTAGGCCAAGAACAAATAGTTGGTGTCTCTGAAAACGACTGTGAAACTCTCCTCCATTATAACCCGGCATTGTAGGTACAGGAAACCCTCTCTAATTCGAACAAATTGGGGGGAGACCTGGGTCGAATTAGCCGAAAGTTCGAATTATCCGATGGTTACCTCTAGCCCCCCCAAACAATATTAAGTCACTCAAACATGCCAAAACAGCACAGATTGTATTACTTGTACTCACCAAAACCATTGTATTTATACTATGATTATAAATACACACACTTATAATAAATACCACATGATAATAATAATAACAATACAGATTACAATAGAATATATACACATAAGAACTCATAAACCATCGATTCTTACTAGACTACTTAAAGATTTGATTATACACCCACACACATTGTTCGCATGGGTGGCTCAAATAGGGATTAATAATATAATACTAATACTGAAAATACTAATACTGATCGTTGTATTGAAGTAATGATTAATCTAGCAATGCCTATCATATTTTTATGTCTTGTAGTAAGTTTAGTCTAATTTGTGATTTTTAAGGAATATCTGGAAGTATCATGTCATTGTGAATTGGCTGAAATAGGGACTTCTAATCATTGTAACTGAAAACTTACTCCAGATTCGTGTTCAGCGTGCCAGAAAACTACTAGGAACTAATTTTCAATCAAATCTATTTATCAAAAAATATTGCAAATTTTGCAAGGGCCTTGCAAAATTTGCAATATTTTTTGAAAAATAGATTTGCTTGAAAATTTGTTCCTAACAGTTTTCGGGCATGCAGAACACGAATCTGGAGTCAGTTTTCAGTTACAAGGATTAGAAGTCCCTATTTCAGCCAATTCACAATGACATGATACTTC
>JACEEZ010005601.1:105000-232500 GCA_016584305.1 Chionoecetes opilio | reverse complement strand
AGCCATCGCTATCATGTCTGTATCACAAGCCATCACTATCATGTCTATCACAAGCCATCACTATCATGTCTGTATCACAAGCCATCACTATCATGTCTGTATCACAAGCCATCACTATCATGTCTATCACAAGCCATCGCTATCATGTCTGTATCACAAGCCATCACTATCATGTCTGTATCACAAGCCATCGCTATCATGTCTATCACAAGCCATCACTATCATGTCTTTATCACAAGCCATCACTATCAAGTCTATCACAAGTACAAGAGCTCCCTTACTTATGAATATTACTGATTCTTGGGGTTTGTACCTAACTCTTAATGTGTGTAAGTCAAACAGTACTCTTGTTGATATAGTGTTCATGTTTGGAATTGAAAACCTAGTATAGAAACGATCTCACTCATATGTATAAATTTGAGGAAGTTTGTGCAATAAGAGAGAGAACCCAGACACAGGTCATCACTCTATCAGTCAGCACTCAGTCGTCAGGTGGTCAATGGGGAGTCTATTGGGGTCTTTAAAAGGAGTCTGGATAAATTCATGGCTGGGGAAGAGAGGTGGATGTAGGTAGAGTTAAGTAACAGGAACTACCTCGTGTAGGTCTCACTGCCTCTTGTAGCTTCCTTATTTTCTTGTGTCATGTTGTTATGTTGTATCCCCACCTCCTCCCCGCCAGCCACACGAGGGCACCCAGGAGAGGAGCTTCTCCATCGACTATGACAACAACCAGTTCCTGAAGGACGGCGAGCCTTTCCGCTATGTGTCGGGCTCCATCCACTACTTCCGCACGCTGCCCTCGGAGTGGCGGGACAGACTCAAGAAGATGCGCATGGCTGGCTTCAACGCGCTGGAAACGTGAGTTATAAGAACATTAAAAAATAGTGATAATGAACATTAGTGCCGTGGCGACTGTAGTGTTAGTGACGGTAGCTCTTATCTTTTTTTCTAGTAAATATTTGTTTGGGTGTCTATAGCTACTGGGGTTATTATTCTATATCATTTTTCCCTATATAGAACATAAGGAAATAAGGAAGCTACAAGAGGCCGCGAGACCTACACGTGGTAGTTCCTGTCACTCGATGTGCTGCGGACACACTGGTTGTCTCCTGTTGAATCTGAGATGAATGTGTCATTATTAATAAGTGTTTTGTTATTTGTCTTGTGTATATGAGTCTTGTGAATATAATTTATGTTAGAGGACTAGACTATTCATGAGTATTAGTATTAGAGTACTAGACTATTCATTTAGTTTGTCCTGATGGTGCCAGGTATCTGGTTGAATCTGAGATGGATGTCATTATTAATTAGGGTTTTGTGAATATAATTTTTGTTAGAGGACTATTTATGAGTATTTAGCTTGATGTGATGGTGGCAGGTATGTGGAGTGGTCAAGTCACGAGCCAGAGCAGGGGACGTACGACTTCTCCGGCATCAACGACCTGCCCAGCTTCCTCACCATCGCCCAGGAGGAAGACCTGGTCGTCATCCTCCGTCTGGGACCCTTCGCCGACGCTGAGAGAGACATGGTGAGCACGGCCGTTGCTTACTATATGCAAACTACGCGATTAGGTTGTTATAGTGTGTTAGGAAGGTTGTTATAGTGTGTTAGGAAGGTTGTTATAGTGTGTTAGGAAGGTTGTTATAGTGTTAGTAAGGTTGTTATAGTGGTTAGGAAGGTGTTATAGTGTGTTAGGAAGTTGTTATAGTGGTTAGGAGGTTGTTATAGTGTGTTAGGAAGGTTGTTAATTCATAGTGTATTAATTAGAGTAGGGCCGTTTCTTACTATATGCGAACTACCCACTGCCTTCATCTTACTTGGGGGGGAGAAAACCTAGAGATGAAAAAAAAGAAGTTTACTTAATCCCAATTCCTGCCTTTTTGGTTATATCTGGGTACGTGTGGTGTATGGTACGTGTAGATTAAACCTATTGCATGTGTGTACGGATTTTTAGGTTTGTACATGGCATGGTTTAGGTGGGAGAGGGCTTAAGTAACATGGGTTTAGGTGGTGAGTGGTGGTTGGTGGAAGCGGGCATAGCTACTCTGAGGTATTCCTGTGCGATTGCTAGGGCCCTGAAGCTACCAAGAGGCCCCCAAGCTGCCACTATTTGCTATTTTTTTAAGATCTAGTCTCTTTTCCTCTTAAAGTGCACAGTAGGATGGCATTTACATTATTAATTATTTTTATGAAGAAAAAAATGTATTTAAAAAAATTGAGTTAATGTTTCAGTAGCAGAAAATGTGAGGTATTTGAAGATTCCTGATTGGCTGCCTTGTGTTCCTCAGGGTGGTTTGCCTACTGGCTGCTCACAAGAACCCAGACTGCGACTCGGAGCTCGACCCTGTGAGTGTACGAGAGTGCGTGGTCAGGGTGGTGGTTGTCAGTGCTGGTGGTGGTGGCTGGTGTCAGTGCTGGTGGTGGGCTGGTGTCATGCTGGTGGTGGTGGCTGTGTCAGTGCTGGTGGTGGGTGGTGGTGGTGGCTGGTGTCAGTGGTGGTGGTGGTGGCTGGTGTCAGTGCTGGTTGGTGGTGGCTGGTGTCAGTGCTGGTGGTGGTGGCTGGTGTCAGTGCTGGTGGTGGTGGCTGGTGTCAGTGCTGGTGGTGTGTGGTGGCTGGTGTCAGTGCTGGTGGTGGTGGCTGGTGTCAGTGCTGTGTGGTGGTGGTGGCTGGTGTCAGTGCTGGTGGTGGTGGTGGTGGCTGGTGTCAGTGCTGGTGGTGGTGCTGGTGTCAGTGCTGGTGGTGGTGGTGGTGGCTGGTGTCAGTGCTGGTGGTGGTGGCTGGTGTCAGTGCTGTGGTGGTGGCTGGTGTCAGTGTTGTGGTGGTGGCTGGTGTCAGTGCTGGTGGTGGTGGTGGTGGTGGCTGGTGTCAGTGCTGGTGGTGGTGGTGGTGGCTGTGTCAGTCTGGTGGTGGTGGTGGTGGTGGCTGGTGTCAGTGCTGGTGGTGGTGGTGGTGGCTGGTGTCAGTGCTGGTGGTGGTGGCTGGTGTCAGTGCTGGTGGTGGTGGCTGGTGTCAGTGTTGGTGGTGGTGGCTGGTGTCAGTGCTGGTGGTGGTGTGGTGGTGGCTGGTGTCAGTGCTGGTGGTGGTGGTGGTGGTGGCTGGTGTCAGTGCTGGTGGTGGTGGGTGGTTGTCAGTGCTGGTGGTGGTGGCTGGTGTCAGTGCTGTGTGGTGGTGGTGGTGGTGGTGGTGGTGTCGTGCTGGTGGTGGTGGTGGTGGTGGTGGTGGGTGGCTGGTGTCAGTGTTGGTGGTGGTGGCTGGTGTCAGTGCTGGTGGTGGTGGCTGTGTCAGTGCTGGTGGTGGGCTGGTGTCAGTGCTGGTGGTGGTGGTGGTGGCTGGTGTCAGTGTGTGGTGGTGGCTGGTGTCAGTGCTGGTGGTGGTGGCTGGTGTCAGGCTGGTGGTGTGGTGGCTGGGTGTCAGTGCTGGTGGTGGTGGCTGGTGTCAGTGCTGGTGGTGGTGGTGGTGGTGGTGGTGTCAGTGCTGGTGGTGGTGGTGGTGGTGGCTGGTGTCAGTGCTGGTGGTGGTGGTGATGGTGGCTGGTGTCAGGCTGGTGGTTGGCTGGTGTCAGTGCTGGTGGTGTGGCTGGTGTCAGTGCTGGTGGTGGTGGCTGGTGTCAGTGCTGGTGGTGGTGGCTGGTGTCGTGCTGGTGGTGGTGGCTGGTGTCAGTGCTGGTGGTGGTGGCTGGTGTCAGTGCTGGTGGTGGTGGCTGGTGTCGTGTTGGTGGTGGTGACTGGTGTCAGTGCTGGGTGTGGTGGTGGTGTCAGTGCTGGTGGTGGTGGTGGGTCAGTGCTGGTGGTGGTGGCTGGTGTCAGTGCTGGTGGTGGTGACTGGTGTCAGTGCTGGTGTCAGTGCTGGTGGTGGTGCTGGTGTCAGTGCTGGTGGTGGTGGCTGGTGGCAGTGCTGGTGGTGGTGGCTGGTGGCAGTGCTGGTGGTGGCTGGTGGTGGTGGGGTGTCAGTGCTGGTGGTGGTGGCTGGTGTCAGTGTTGGTGGTGGTGGCTGGTGTCAGTGCTGGTGGTGGTGGTGGTGTGGTGTGTCAGTGCTGGTGTGGTGGTGGTGGTGGCTGGTGTCAGTGCTGGTGGTGGTGGCTGGTGTCAGTGCTGGTGTGGTGCTGTGTCGTGCTGGTGTGGTGGGTGGTGGTGGTGGTGGTGGCTGGTGTCAGTGCTGGTGGTGGTGGTGGTGGTGGTGGTGGTGGCTGGTGTCAGTGTTGGTGGTGTGGCTGGTGTCAGTGCTGGTGGTGGTGGCTGTGTCAGTGCTGGTGGTGGGGCTGGTGTCAGTGCTGGTGGTGGTGGCTGGTGTCAGTTGGTGGTGGTGGTGGTGGCTGGTGTCAGTGCTGGTGGTGGGGCTGGTGTCAGTGCTGGTGGTGGTGGCTGGTGTCAGTGCTGGTGGTGGTGGTGGCTGGTGTCAGTGCTGGTGGTGGTGGCTGGTGTCAGTGCTGTGGTGGTGGTGGTGGTGGCTGGTGTCAGTGCTGGTGGTGGGTGGTGGTGGCTGGTGTCAGTGCTGGTGGTGGTGGTGGTGGTGGCTGGTGTCATGCTGGTGGTGGTGGCTGGTGTCAGTGTTTGGTGTGTGGTGGCTGGTGTCAGTGTTTGGTGGTGGTGGCTGGTGTCAGTGCTGGTGGTGGTGGCTGGTGTCAGTGCTGGTGGTGGTGGCTGGTGTCAGGGGCTGGTGTCAGTGTGTGGGGTGGCTGGTGTCAGTGCTGGTGGTGGTGGCTGGTGTCAGTGTTGGTGGTGGTGGCTGGTGTCAGTGCTGGTGGTGGTGGCTGGTGCAGTGTGCTGGTGGTGTGGCTGGTGTCAGTGCTGGTGGTGGTGGCTGGTGTCAGTGCTGGTGGTGGTGACTGGTGTCAGTGCTGGTGGTGGTGGCTGGTGTCAGTGCTGGTGGTGGTGCTGGTGTCAGTGCTGGTGGTGGTGGCTGGTGGCAGTGCTGGTGGTGGTGGCTGGTGGCAGTGCTGTGGTGGTGGCTGGGGGCAGTGCTGGTGGTGGTGCTGGTGGCAGTGCTGGTGGTGTGGCTGGTGTCAGTGCTGGTGGTGGTGGCTGGTGTCAGTGCTGGTGTCAGTGCTGGTGGTGGTGGCTGGTGTCAGTGCTGGTGGTGGTGGCTGGTGTCAGTGCTGGTGGTGTGGCTGGTGTCAGTGCTGGTGGTGGTGGCTGGTGTCAGTGCTGGTGGTGTGGCTGGTGTCAGTGCTGGTGGTGGTGGCTGGTGTCAGTGCTGGTGGTGGTGGTGTGGCTGGTGTCAGTGCTGGTGTGGGTGGCTGGTGTCAGTGCTGGGTGGTGGCTGGTGTCAGTGCTGGTGGGGGTGGTGGTGTCAGTGCTGGTGTCAGTGCTGGTGGTGGTGGCTGGTGTCAGTGCTGGTGGTGGTGGTGGTGGCTGGGTCAGTGCTGGTGGTGGTGGCTGGTGTCAGTGCTGGTGGTGGTGGTGGTGTCAGTGCTGTGGTGGTGTGGGTGGTTGGCTTGTGTCAGTGCTGGTTGGTGGTGGTGTTCAGTCTGGTTGGCAGTGCTGGTGTGGTGGCTGGTGTCAGTGCTGGTGGTGGTGGCTGGTGGCTGGTGTCAGTGCTGTGTGGTGGGCTGGTGGTGGTGGGCTGTGTCAGTGCTGGTGGTGGTGCTGGTGTCAGTGCTGGTGCGGGTGGTGGTGGTGGTGGCTGGTGTCAGTGCTGGTGGTGGTGGCTGGGGGTCAGTGCTGGTGCTGGTGGTGGTGGTGGTGGCTGGTGTCAGTGCTGGTGGTGGTGGCTGGTGTCAGTGCTGGTGGTGGTGGCTGGTGGTGGTGGCTGGTGTCAGTGCTGGTGGGTGGTGGCTGGTGTCAGTGCTGGTGCTGGTGGTGGTGGTGGTGGTGGTGTCAGTGCTGGTGGTGGTGGCTGGTGTCAGTGCTGGTGGTGGTGGCTGGTGTCAGTGCTGGTGGTGGTGGCTGGTGTCGGTGCTGGTGGTGGTGGCTGGTGTCAGTGCTGGTGGTGGTGGCTGGTGTCAGTGCTGGTGGTGGTGGCTGGTGGTGGTGGCTGGTGTCAGTGCTGGTGGTGGTGGCTGGTGTCGGTGCTGGTGGTGGTGGCTGGTGTCAGTGCTGGTGGTGGTGGCTGGTGTCAGTGCTGGTGGTGGTGGCTGGTGTCAGTGCTGGTTGGCAGTGCTGGTGTCAGTGCTAAGTTACTCATGGATAGACTGCAGAGACACGGGTGATTGTGTTAACTCTTCCTCTTGTTCAACCTTTCAACTAACTCCTGCCTCTTGTAGCTTCCTTATTTCCTTATGTTCTTATGCTAGCCAGTGTTTACTCTTATGGATGTTATGTTTTATGGATAGGGATGAAAGGTGGATGTAGGTAGTATTAATTAAGTAACAGGAACTACCACGTATAGGTCTCACGGCCTCTTGTAGCTTCCTTATGTTCTTATGCTAGCCAGTGTTTACTCCTTTGCTGTGTCCTCCTTGCAGCCTACCTGAAGTATGTGGATGCCTGGTTTGGTGATGCCCTGCTGCCTAAGGTGAAGCCACTGCTCTATGAGAATGGCGGGCCAGTCATCATGATGCAGGTAACTGGATGTCATCGCGTCTTTCCATGATGACTTTAACCCCTTCACACCCAGATCTTTCCTTTGCTATAAAAAGAATTGTGTTGTCGAGCCATAAAATTACGAAAAGTAACTGAATACACCAAATTATAATTAGTGGTTATCTTCTATGGATATGCTTCCTCTCCTGTGCCACCTTATTACCACCTCCCTGTCTTGCTTGTTCCAGGTGGCAAACGAGTATGGTAGTTACCCGGACTGTGACTTTGCCTACACCAGCCACCTCCGGGACCTGGTGCGGGCGGGGGTGGGGGAGGGTACCGTGCTGTTCACCACAGACGGCAATGGCGTGGGCTTCCTCAAGTGTGGCAAGATTCCGGAGGTGTACGCCACCGTGGACTTTGGCTCAGGTAAGGCGGGAGGGTGGAGGTCGGGGTGTTTGTTGCTCTCTTGGTGGTCGTCGTGACAGACAATAAAAACTTCCTGAATTCAGAGGTATTGGTGGGTGAATTTATGATGTAATTGTAGCCTGTAAACTTTTGCCAAGTTTAGCTGTTGTTGAGGTAAACCGATGCCTTTGTGATGCCCTGGTGGTGCAGGCACAGATGTGGCCAAGTCTTTTGACACCATGAGACTGTTTGAGCCTCGAGGGCCCCTGGTCAACTCTGAGTACTACCCTGGCTGGCTGGACCACTGGGGGGCCCCACACAGCACTGTCAAGGCTGAGGTGAGTCTCCACCACCGCCACCGCCGGGCTGCCCTATGTCCGGACCCTCCACTCATAACATACACCAGGAATTTGCTTTCAATCTGAACTTAAGTACATTTATTTTTAAAATGCCTCATGATAATATTTGATTTTTCATTGTATTTTGTATAAGATCTTTTTTGGTGTCTTTTTGTGTACACTGAAGTGACAGGATATTACTTACTTCAAGAGGCATATAGGCTACATGCATTGCTTTACTGCTGTGTATTGTCATGACACACACACAGGCAGTGGCCAAGACCCTGGACGAGATGCTGGCCCTCAACGCCTCCGTCAACATGTACATGTTCCATGGCGGCACCTCCTTTGGCTTCACTGCAGGTACTTCCTCTTACTCACTGTCCCCTGCTACACCCAAGTACATGTTGGTTATTGTATTACTATTACTACTACAACTACTACTACCACTACTACCACTACTACTACTACTACTACTACTACTACTACTACTACTACTACTACTAGTACTACTACTACTACTACTACTTCTTCTACTTCTACTACTACTTCCATTGATACTGCTAACATGAAACCCTGCCTTCAGGATCCAACATGAATGGGGCATTCCAGGCGTGTCCCACCTCCTATGACTACGACGCCCCCCTGTCTGAGGCCGGCGACCCCACAGACAAGTACTGGATTGTCCGCAATGTGACGGCCAAGGTGACTCTCTGACAGATGTACACTTGTAGCTTCCTTGTTTTCTTATGTTCTTCATATGTTCTTATGAATTAGGAGGGACACATTAGATTTGTTTACTTTCTAGTTGTGTTTCTCATCACTACATCTTGTTGATCCCTCTTCACTTTTCAGTACCTGCCGTTGCCCCCGGGGAAGGTGCCCCCAGCCTCCCCCAAGCACGGGTATGGCAAGGTGAGCCTGGCACCCCTGGGCAGTGTGTTCCACATGCTGGAGACCGTGCAGAAGGTCACCAGCAAGTGGCCGCTCACCTTCGAGGCGCTGCTGGTGCCCAACGGCCTTGTGGTGTACCAGACTGTGCTGCCCTTCAGAATAGTGAGTCACTTTCCACCACCTCTACTTGTGATGGTGCATTGCAGTCTTGACAGAGGCCAGATCTTAACTGTGGATGTAACACAGTTGTGTTTCATTTTTTACGAATATCATTATCATATTCTCTTCTTTTCTTTCCTTCCTTTAAGGCTGACCCGGCCCGCCTGACCCTGAACGACCTCCACGACCGAGGGTACGTGTTTGTGGACGCCGAGTTTGCCGGGATGGTGAGCCGAGAGCAGGACATGTATGACCTGGCCATCTCTGCCCGGCCCAACCAGACCCTGACCATCGTGGTGGAGAGCCAGGGACGCATCTGCTTTGGTCCTCACATCAACGACTTTAAGGTAACACTGTTCAGGAGGAGAAGGGAATGGAGTGTTGGGCACAGAATGACATCTTGTAGACTTCACTGGTGGCAAATATGTGGAAGCCACACACATAGGCATTAGTAGAGAATGATACATTGTGTAGGGCTGTGTAATGCCAGAGTGTGCTTGTGGCTCCCTCAGGGCATCACCGCCAATGTTAGCCTGAGTGGCCACATCCTGGAGAACTGGACCATGGCCCCGCTGCCCCTCACCAACGCCAAACGTCTGGACCGCGCCCTCACCCGCCTCCGCCGCTGGGCTGCTTCTATGCACCTGCCGCCCCACCGCCTGCAGGGCACAGACAAGGGTGGCATGACTTTCTTCACGGGCCACTTCCAGATCCCTACTAACTCTTCCCACCCTATGGACACCTTCCTCAGGCTGGACGGCTGGAGCAAGGTGAGGCTATCACTCCATTGTCATTTCCTCTACAAGTGTGATAGGGATGTTGATGAAGGTACCAGAAGCTCTATTTCTGATACATGTACATTACGATTCTTGTAAATGGAGAGAAAACAATACTTTTCAGGGTTTGGCTTGGGTCAATAACTTTTGCCTGGGACGTTACTGGCCCGAGGTGGGACCCCAGGTGACGCTGTACGTGCCCCGCGGGGTGCTGCAACCCGGCAACAACACCCTGGTGCTGCTGGAGCAGGAGGCCGCCCCGTGCCTCACCCCTGACTCGTGCTACGTCACCCTGCAGGACACCCACGTCATTGATGGGCCCACCCCGCTGTGATCCATAGACCTTCCTGTCCCCCCATCAGGCACAGGGTGAAGGCTGCACGCCAGCACAGAATGAAGGGGTAATCTTAGATGAAGTATATATTTTGCATCTTTTACACAAAGTACTTTGAATGCTACTTTTGGGTTGATTTGGGAACTTTTCAAACATGGGCATTATATGATAAGGAGGACGGTGCAAGGTAGGTAGGTGAACCCCAATTAGTGACCTCATAAAGTACTATGAAAACAAAGGCTAGTATTATAAGTCTTGAATGCCCTCCCACAGCTGATGCAACAATAAGGCCAGGTTGTAGTGTTGTCAGTGATCACCTCTCTGGGTAAGTGACTAAGCACTTATGAGAATTTCCCCACACTTTGCTCATGTAATCTATGCATTGACTATATATATATATATATATATATATATATATATATATATATATATATATATATATATATATATATATATATATATATTAATATATACACACACGTATATGTCATTTTCAGGGTAAAGCACTGTACTGCACAATTTGCCACGTATACCTCAGGTTGTGTTGCGCACCAGTATGCTCCAAGGTTGTTTGAACACTGCTTGGTGTTACTCTCTTGATGGCTTCAGGGTTCCCTGTGTGATTGACAAGACTAGTCAGTGACAGTATTCCAGTGTCTCGGCGGTGAGTGTGATCTCTGTAGTGCGGGAATCTGAAGCATGTCGTAGTAACTGTTGTACAAGTAGTGAGGGATGGGCACTGTGGATGGCTGACTTGTGATGGTGGTGGTGGGTCCATGATGTGCCTTAGTGATGTGTGTCAGCCACATCACCATTGTCTTTCTTCAGTAGGTAACATTCCAGGTTCTCTGCATCATCTTCACATGATGTTCATCACATATGAATTGTAGTTACTGTTCTAGCTTTTATATGCAGAAAAACATTTTCATTGTTAGAAGAGACATGAGATCTGTGAACATGTAGGCCTGCTCCTCCCAGCTCTTCCAATATGAGTACTTAAGTCTTTCCTCTGTCTAACTCCCTGCACGGGCTGTCCTCCAGACAGCAGAAATGTCACTACTGCACAGACTCCTTTCCATCACACCATGATTACATTGTTCAGGTGCCGCTGCACACTCAGGCTGCTTGCCATGCCCCTGCACCTTATGTGCCATCAACCACCATCACACACCTGCACAGGGTGAGATGGACACCACTGTAAGGGTTAAGGATTGATTGCTTTAATGCCAAAAAAAGGGGAATGTGCATTGTAAGGGTTAATGACAAGTTGGTTGGTCTTTCCAACACAATATATGGTATAATAGATCCTGCCGAGTTTCATTTTGAGGACAACCTCAAATCAAGACTGGCCTTTGCCGGGCTAGCCAAGATGAGTGATATGGATGACTTGTGTCATGGAGAAGATATGTATAGTTTGCAGAAAATTAAATCCTATTGCAATATAGAAATTGTAGGTTATGTAAAACTAGATTTGCAAATTGTTTTGACTGTGTGAGCAATCTTCTTTGTATTTAGTGACAACCTACAGAAGGCCATTTGTATAAGAGAAAAATAGTAGTGTTGGTGGTGATCTCAGCACCTAATATTTGTAATAGTTGTAGTCATTGTGGTAGTGGTGGCATAGCACTTCAGAAGGCTTCCATGGTTATTTGCTGCGGCTTAATCAGCAGGTGAGCTGCCAAATCATATGGGTTGAAACCAGAAGCATCACCTAGGAAAGAGGCCACGGCTGCCTGCTTGTCCATGAACCCTGGAGACTGTGAGGTTACGGTTTGTAGCTGTTCTTTACTAGGTGAGTACAGGGCTCAACATGAGGGAATCAGTCAAGTGGAGAAGGATAAAGGCAAAAAATGGATGCATGATATTAATAGTGAATAAAAAAAAGAGTTGCTGTGGTGATGCAGTGCAGGAAGCGGCTCCCATGGTGCCTGTGATGAGACCCAAAGCAAGGCGGGCTGGGCTCAATGTATGGGAAGTTTCAATAAGTTTCAGTAGTGTATTTTCTATTCAGTCATATGTAGCTATAATGCATAGTAGAATATTTTATTTACTTTCAACAAAATTCAGTAGATAATTATAGTAAATGATTGTTACATATTACATCTGATTAAATTTGGTGATTTAAAGAAGAATGACAACAATTTGTAGAAGTAGTAATAGTTTACTGTGAATATTATTATTGTACAGTAGTACATAAATCTAGTTTTTACAATGATGTACAATGGGTAGAGGCTCAAAGCCATATAACAAACTATTTCTGATTATATTTTTCATTAATGAGATGTCAGTGTGTAAATCATTAACAGTTAGGGATGTTTATATACAAATGAATGTCTTGAAAATGACCACTACTATAATAATGTGTCTTCCATCTTCTCTCCCTGACAAGACCCGGCCGAGGAAGCGGAGGCCAGGACGTCATCCTCCCAGTCCTCCATCAGGCGGCTGTTCGGGTCTCGGTAGTTGTAGCGGGCCAGGGACGGATGCTGGTCCAGGATGACCTTGTACGTGTGGCAGAGGCGGCCAAACTCTGCCATGTTGAGCTGGAACGGCCGCAGACACGGGTCCACGTCGGCCACCTTGAACAGCTTGTCCACCAGGGCGTCCCTGCGACTCTCGGGGAAGAGTGTGGCTGCCCCCCGACGGCAGTACTTCTGGCGGAAGGCAAAGATGCACCTGGCCACCTTCTCCACGAGGGGGAAGGGCAGGTTGACGTGCGGGGTGGCGTGAGGGACGAGCTGCACCACGCCACGTCCACGTCAGGCGGTGGACGGAACGCTCGCCCGGGAATGGTGAACTTGTGCTTGACGAAACACCAGTTCTGGCACATGAGGGAGAAGCGGGACCTCTGTGCGTGGCCGGGCGGGGCCACCATGCGCTGGGCCACCTCGAGCTGGTAGGTGAGGGTGAGGCGAGTGCGTCCCCCCACCCAGGCATTTCTGCGCAGACTGATATCCTGCAGCCAGCGGATGGTGAGGGGCGTGGCAACACTGAAGGGCAGGTTACCTATGATGTGTGCGTTGGGCGGCGGCTTCTCCCATGCACTGTCATCACCATCAGCCTCAGACTGGAAAATCTTCGCCATGTTGAAGGACAAGACATCGCCTACTAACACGTCCAGGGCGCCTCCTGATGACTCTTGAAGTGTCTCCAATGCTGGCAGGAACCTTATGTCCTTCTCCAGCACCGTGACGCGGCTGGCCCCCTGCTCCAGGATGGCCCGCGTCAGGTTGCCGGGGCCAGGGCCAACCTCGCACACCCGGGCCCCGCGTAGCCGCCCCGCCGCGCGCACCAACTTGCTGCATAACTTCGGGTCCAGCAGGAAGTTTTGACTGAGTTGTTTGAGTGCACGTAATCTGTACAGCTTCAGCAGCTCCCCTGTGGTGGGCAGCGGAGGTAAACGCATCGCACCGATCCTGCACGCAACACACACACTCAAAATGCTAAGGTGAGGTGCTTCGCCATTGGTTGTTTGTTTACCTTTACCGCCTTGCTACAGCTCCTCCTTCCATCACAGCTCTTTCTCCTTTGCTTTCTAAAAGTTTGGTTTTAATACTACTTTTTAATTATTGTTCTCATTTGTTTTCTTGATTCTTTGCGTTTCATGAAAGCGTTTGTCAAGTCAGTGGCGGGATGTGCGATGACCCGTTGATTTAGCATGGAAACTATTCTATAAGGAAAATTTAAATATTAACATATTCTTTTCAAGCTTCAAACTCATGAAAGTTAGTGTGGATGGTAATTTCGTTGCAAATATGATATAAAAGTTGAAACCCTCCCTCCCTAGGAGCGCTGGAAAACCTGCTGAAACTACGAGACAGTGAAGCATTTGAAGGAGTCGTGCCATATGGAAAGAAACGGAAACTTACGAAAAATATACCAGTATTACACATGAAATAGACAAAAGGAAGAGTTTGACAATCAAGATTATTAACTAAGGAGACGAAAAGTGAACAACTTGAGAAGGACCTATGAAGCCATTTGAGGTCACAAGAAGAAGCAGCAGCCTGGCCCGGCGGCATATTCCCGTTCTCTATGCGAGTATGTGGTTTACGAATGAAGACGCTTGGCTGTAGCTCCGAAACTAACCATAGGAAATTCTCGAAAATACCCTCATTGTGATTCCCACGCAAAGTTACCGGAGGTAACAAGGTAAATAACTTAACCTACCCTCTCCGGAACCTAACATAACCTAACCTGACGTGTTCAAGAGTAAACGCCACATACTCTTCCAGAAAACGGGAATATGTTGCCCGGGGAGCCCTGTCGTGGAGAACAAGGTGAGTATTAAAGTGGTAGTTTTTTGTTTAGACTTTACACCTTGTCCAAGCTCAGTGCGAGGAGTTGAGAGTGTAGCATGAACACACACTGAGGGGCTGGTGGTGATGCAGGGTGAGGGGACAGCCTTGCTTAGGGGCTCTGTGGTGTAGTGAAGGACATGGGGCCTGCAGGGTGGAAGAGCCATAAACAGGTACATACTTACTTTGATATCAAGTTGTCTCCATTGCTTCATTCAGAGCATGTTTTCTGGAGGCATTGGTAGGATCACAATAGCGACCTCCACACTTTGTAATCCCATTTCGCACCCAAACACCTTTTCATCCCCCCAAAACCCCCCTCTACCCATCCAAACACCCCTATTTCCCCTCCAAACCCCCATTTCCCCTCCCAACACCCTTTTCAACCCCATTTCCCCTCCAAACACCCCAACTACCACTATCTCACCCAAAAACCCCTCTACCCACCCCCAAACACCCCTTTTCACCCCACTACCCCTGGGACTCTGGGACCTTTCTTTAAACTTATAAACAAATCGAAGAAAACCCAACCCTGTAACTCTATAAGGCAGGTATTAGTATTACAAATATTTCACGCTCTATTAAATATTTATTAGGAAGCTTAATATTACGGACCATTTGTACAGCACAATAGATAATACCTATAAGGGTGTTTGAAGCTTGAATGCCAAACTTCATCCTGCACAACACCAAGACTTTGAGCAGCAAGGCCCATGAAAGTTTCTCTGTGTTAAGCTTGGCGCCAATAGCTTCTCATCACTCTCACATTGCCTCTCACTCACTCACACTGCCACATAGCCTCTCACTCACTCACACTGCCACATAGCCTCTCATCACTCTCACATTGCCACATAGCCTCTCATCACTCATCACATTGCCACCATAGCACAGGGTTTTCTACCATTTCAAAGGCAACTCGACACCACACAGTCACACTCAATTTTTTTGCACTATATCCGAGAAGCAATTCAACACCCATGTCTTTATCACAAGCTGGAGCAAAGGAAGGCAAACGTCATCCCCAGACCCTCCGCACCTTCCTGTAGATATCATATACTACCGCTACCCCTCCTCCTCCTCCTCCACGATCTGACTGTCCTCCACCTGTCGGGTCGCTGGGTAGTACACCTTGAAGGAGAAGTCAGTGGAGAAGAGGGAACCCTGCAGGAACAAAAGAAAATGTAAGAATGACAACTTCTCACGTCACCATCTTTAGACTTCCCATACTAAGCTGGCTGCAAGGAGACTGGAATATGTTACTCCCATGAAGACTGATAGTGGATTTGATATCATTTGGATGCCACCGAAGCACTACACTGACGTATAAGACAACACTCCCTTGACTGCGGCAGAATAAACCTCACATCACTACTATATAACCCAGCATGCATGGTGGAATATGTTACTCCCATGAAGACTGGCGGTTGATTTGATCTCATTTGGATGCCACCGAAGCAGCACTCTGATGCATATTACAACACTCCCTTGACTGCGGCAGAACAAAGCTCACATCACTACTATATAACCCAGCATGCAAGGAGTTTACCCCCCACAAATCAACACCACGACAACAACACCACTGTGACGCACCGGGCTGATGATGGTGGCTCCGTTGTGTGTGGTGGTGAAGGCGTTGTCCTTGTCGGCGATGATGATGAGGTCCGGGGTGGGGTGGAGCATCATGCAGTGGTCCAGCGTCCAGTACACGGGCGTCACAAACAGGGACAGTGGCGCGAGGTGGCCCTGGTTCACTAGGGTCTTGGCCACCTGTCCATGCCACAGACAACCATATTTATTTTATTTTTTATGTAATTGTTTTTACGTTGAAGCCTATGTAGCGCCTGCAGACTACGTATTATTATTTTAAAATATTAAAAAAGAACCATATTTGCCAGTCCTTGGTGATTAAAAAAAAAAGGGGGGGAAAAAAAGCCACATATTTGCCAGTCCTTGGTGATGTAAAAAATAAGCCACATATTTGCCAGTCCTTGGTGATAAAATAAAAAAATAAAAAATAAAAGCCACATATTTGCCAGTCCTTTGTGATGTAAAAAATAAGCCACATATTTATCAGTCCTTGGTGATGTAAAAAAAAAAAAGCCACATATTTGCCAGTCCTTGGTGATGTAAAAAATAAGCCACATATTTGCCAGTCCTTGGTGATAAAATAAAAAATAAAAAATAAAAGCCACATATTTGCAGTCCTTTGGATGTAAAAATAAGCCACTATTTATCAGTCTTTGTGATGTAAAAAAAAAAAAAGCCACATATTTGCCAGTCCTTGGTGATGTAAAAATAAGCCACATATTGCCAGTCCTGGTGAAAATAAAAAAATAAAAATAAAGCCACATATTGCCAGTCCTTTGTGATGTAAAAAATAAGCCACATATTTATCAGTCCTTGGTGATGTAAAAAAAAAAAAGCCACATATTTGCCAGTCCTTGGTGATGTAAAAAAAAAAAAAAAAAAAACATATTGCCAGTCCTTTGTGATGTAAAAAAAAAGAAAAAAAAAGCCACATCTTTGCCAGTCTTTGTGATGGGGGAAAAAAAAAAAATGCCAGTCTGATATTTAAAAAGAATAAAAAAAAATGCCAGTCCTGATATTAAAAAAAAAAAAAAAACATATTTGTGTCTGTGATGTAAAAAAAAAAGGGAAAAAGACATATTTGCCAGTCCTTTGTGAAAAAAAAGGAGAGAGAGAGAGAGAGAAGGGTCAAGCACGTGCCTGGGTGGGAATGTCGCCGTCCTCCGGGAAGCTGACACAGTTGCGGCACATCTTGGCCACCAAGTCCTCCCGGAACACCACGATCTCCTGGGTGCAGTAGACCAGGCGGCACGGGTTGGTGGTGAAGCAGGCCGAGGGGACAGCCTGGCGCAGCGGCTCAGTGGCGTAGTGCAGCACGGGGGGCCTGCAGGGGGAAGGGTGGTGGTTAGGATGGTAGGGTGGTGGTGGAAGGGTGGTGGTTAGGGTGAACAGATCATTCAGCTTTTTTTTTTTTTTTTTTTTTTTTTTTTTTTACATCACAAAGGACTGGCCACGACTACTACTACTACTACTACTACTACTACTACTACTGCTACTACTACTGCAGGGGAGAAGGGGTGTTGAAATGATGACATATTTTTTGCCTGTTTGGTGGAAGGCAGGGAGGGCTTGTGTGTGTGTGTGTGTGTGTGTGTGTATGTGTGTGTGTGTGTGTGTGTGTGTGTGTGTGTGTGTGTGTGTGTGTGTGTGTGTGTGTGTGTGTGTGTGTGTGTGTGTGTGTGTTGTAGTGAGGAAGGCAGGGAGGAACATAAGAGCATAAGAAAATAAGGAAGCTACAAGAGGCCGTGAGACCTACACGAGGTAGTTCCTGTTACTTAACACTACCTACATCCACCTTTCATCCCCATCCATGAAATTGTCTAGCCTCCTTATAAAGCACCCTAATGACTCCACACTGACCACCTGACGACCGAGTCCATTCCAATTATCCTGAAGCACTCTACCGGTACTACTACTACTACTACTACTACTACTACTACTACTACTCTACTTCTACTTCTACTACTACTACTACTACTACTACTACTACTACTACTACTACTATTATTACTATTACTACTACTACTACTACTACTACTACTACTACCACTACTACTACCACTACCACTACCACTACTACTACTACCACTACCACTACTACTGCTGCTGCTGACCTGGGAAAGATGCCGGAGGGGCCCAAATCCGTGGGTCCCGGCACGAAGATGAACTTGGAGTGCGCCATCAGCTCCGGGAACCCTGCAATGAGGCTCCCCAGTGCACCAAAAGCCCTTCGCACGTCATGAATCTGTGGAACCAGCCGGGAGAAGCAACGTGAATATTCTGTTTTCTTTCTGAATTCATGAATATTCTGTTTTCTGCTTCCTGAATTCGTCCGTTTTCACTTCCTGTTAATATCCTGGTTAAGAAAGTGAATCAGGTACCAAGATCAGCAACACAGGCTCATGCAGTAACCATCTCTTCATCAATGACAGCACCGATATAGGAATTTTATCATTATTCAACATTGCTCAAGTCAGAAATAAACTGAGGCTTGTCTTTGCCTGAATGACTGAAGACTGAATGGAAAGACACCTCAGAAAAATCAAAAGAAGACAGGAGATAATAGGAGATAGTAAGGAGGATAGATAGGAGATAATAGGAGATAGTAACGAGGATAGATAGGAGATAGTAAGGAGGATAGATAGGAGATAATAGGAGATAGTAAGGAGGATAGATAGGAGATAGTAAGGAGGATAGATAGGAGATAATAGGAGATAGTAAGGAGGATAGATAGGAGATAATAGTAGTAAGGAGATAGATAGGAGATAATAGGAGATAGTAAGGAGGATAAGGATAGGAGATGTAGAGATATAGATAGGGAGATAGTAAGGAGGATAGATAGGAGATAATAGGAGATAGTAAGGAGGATAGATAGGAGATAATAGGAGATAGTAAGGAGGATAGATAGGAGATAATAGGAGATAGTAAGGAGGATAGATAGGAGTATAATAAGGAGATAGATAAGGAGATAATAGGAGATAGTAAGGAGGATAAGTATAGGAGATAGTAAGGAGGATAGAAGGAGAATATAGGAGATAGTAAGGAGGATAGATAGGAGATAATAGGAGATAGTAAGGAGATAGATAGGAGATAATAGGAGATAGTAAGGAGGATAATAGGAGATAGTAAGGAGGATAGATAGAGATATAGATAGTAAGGAGGATAGTAGGAGATATAGGAGATAGTAAGTGAGGATAGATAGGAGATATAGGAGATAGTAGGAGGATAGATAGGAGATAATAGGAGATAGTAAGGAGGATAGATAGGAGGAGTAGTAAGGAGGATAGATAAGGAGATGTAAAGAGATAGATAGGAGATAGTAAAGGAGGATAGATATAGGAGATGAAGGAGGAGATAAAAGTAAGGAGGATAGATAGGAGATAATAGGAGATAGTAAGGAGGATAGATAGGAGATAATAGGAGATAGTAAGGAGGATAGATAGGAGATAATAGGAGATAGTAAGGAGGATAGATAGGAGATAAGTAAGGAGGATAGATAGGAGGATAGATAGGAGATAGTAAGGAGGATAGATAGGAGATAATAGGAGATATAAGGAGATAGAAGGAGAATAGGGGATGTAGGAGGATAGATAGGAGATAATAGGAGATAGTAAGGAGGATAGATAGGAGATAATAGGAGATAGTAAGGATAGATAGGAGATAATAGGAGATAGTAGGAGGATAGATAGGAGAATAGATAAGGAGGATAGATAGGAGATAATAGGAGATAGTAAGGAGGATAGATAGGAGATAATAGGAGATAGTAAGGAGGATAGATAGGAGTATAAAGGAGATAGTAAGGGAGGATAGATAGGAGATAATAGGAGATAGTAAGGAGGATAGATAGGAGTAGTAAGGAGGTAGATAGGATAATAGGAGATAGTATAGGAGGAGTAAGATAATAGGAGATAGTAAGGAGGATAGATAGGAGATAATAGGAGATAGTAAGGAGGATAGATAGGAGATAATAGGAGATAGTAAGGAGGATAGATAGGAGATAGTAAGGAGGATAGTAGGAGATAATAGAGATAGTAAGGAGGATAGATAGGAGATATAGGAGTAGTAAGGAGGATAGATAGGAGATAATAGGAGATAGTAAGGAGGATAGATAGGAGATAATAGGAGATAGTAGGAGATAGTAAGGGAATAGATAGGAGATAATAGGAGATAGTAAGGAGGATAGATAGGAGATAATAGGAGATAGTAAGGAGGTAATAGAGATATAGGAGATAGTAAGGAGGATAGATAGGAGATAATAGGAGATAGTAAGGAGGATAGATAGGAGATAATAGGGATGAGGATAGATAGAGATGTAAGGAGATAGATAGTGAGATAGTAAGGAGATAGATAGGAGATAAAGGAGATGTAAGGAGGATAGATAGGAGATAATAGGAGATAGTAAGGAGGATAGATAGGAGATATAAATTAGAGATAGATAGGATAGTAAGGAGGATAGATAGGAGATAATAGGAGATAGAAGGAGGATAGATAGGAGATAATAGGAGATAGTAAGGAGGATAGATAGGAGATAATAGGAGATAGTAAGGAGGATAGATAGGAGATAATAAAGGAGGATAATAGAGATAATAGGAGATAGTAAAGGGGGAAATAGGAGATATAGGAGATAGTAAGGAAGATAGGAGAATAGGAGATAATAGGAGATAGTAAGGAGGATAGATAGGAGATAATAGGAGATAGTAAGGAGGATAGATAGGAGTAGTAAAGGAAAATAGGATAAAGGAGGATGTATAGGATAGTAGGAGATAATAGGAGATAGTAAGGAGGATAGTGGAAATAGGAGATATATAGGAGATAGATAGGAGATAATAGGAGATAGTAAGGAGGATAGATAGGAGATAATGGAGGATAGATAGGAGATAATAGGAGATAGTAAGGAGGATAGATAGGAGATAATAGGAGATAGTAAGGAGGATAGATAGGAGATAATAGGAGATAGTAAGGAGGATAATAGGAGTTAGGAGATAGATAGGAGTAATAGATAGTAAGGAGGATAGATAGAGATTAATATAAGGAGATAGATAGGAGATAATAGGAGATAGTAAGGAGGATAGATAGGAGATAATAGGAGATAGTAAGGAGGATAGATAGGAGATAATAGGAGATAGTAAGGAGGATAGATAGGAGATAATAGGAGATAGTAAGGAGGATAGATAGGAGATAATAGGAGATAGTAAGGAGGATAATAGGAGATATAGGAGATAGATAGGAATAGTAAGGAGGATAGATAGGAGATAATAGGAGATAGTATAGGAGGATAGATAGGAGTAATAGGAGATAGTAGGAGGAGATAGGAGATAATAGGATAGTAAGGAGGAATAGGGATATAGGAGATAATAGGAGTAATAGAGATAGTAAGGAGAGATAGGAATAAAGGAGATAGTAAGGAGGATAGATAGGAGATAAAGAGATAGAAGGAGATAGTAAGGAGGATAGATAGGAGATAGTAAGGAGGATAGATAGGAGATAATAGGAGATAGTAAGGAGGATAGATAGGAGATAATAGGAGATAGTAAGGAGGATAGATAGGAGATAATAGGAGATAGTAAGGAGGATAGATAGGAGATAGTAAGGAGGATAGATAGGAGATAATAGGAGATAGTAAGGAGGATAGATAGGAGATAATAGGAGATAGTAAAGAGGATGAAGATATAGGAGATAGTAAGGAGATAGATAGGAGATAGTAAGGAGGATAGATAGGAGATAATAGGAGATATAAGGAGGATAGTGGAGATATAGGAGATAATAGGAGATATAAGGAGGATAGATAGGAGAATAGGATAATAGGAGATAGTAAGGAGGATAGGATTAGGAGATAGTAAGGAGGATAGATAGGAGATATAGGAGATAGTAAGGAGGATAGATAGGAGATATAGAGTAGGAGATAGATAGGAGATAATAGGAGATAGTAGGAGGATAGATAGGAGATAATAGGAGATAGTAAGGAGGATGAATAGGGAGGGTATAGAGATAGTAGGAGATAATAGGAGATAGTAAGGAGGATAGATAGGAGATAATAGGAGATAGTAAGGAGGATAGATAGGAGATAATAGGAGATATAGGAGATAGATAGGAGATAATAGGAGATATAAGGAGATAGTAGGAGATAGATAAGGAGATAGTAAGGAGATAATAGGAGATATAGGAGATAGATAGGAGATAATAGGAGATAGTAAGAGGATAATAGGAGATAATAGGAGATAGTAAGGAGATAGATAGGGATAATGGAGATAGTAAGGAGGATGTAGGAGATAATAGGAGATAGTAAGGAGAAAATAGGGGAAAAAGGAGATAGTAAGGAGATAGATAGGAGATAATAGGATAGATAGGAGATAATAGGAGATAGTAAGGAGGATAGATAGGAGATAATAGGAGATAGTAAGGAGGATAAGATAAGTAGGGAAGAGTAATAGGAGATAGTAAGGAGGATAGATAGGAGATAATAGGAGATAGTAGGAGGATAGATAGGAGATATAGGAGATAGATAGGAGATAATAGGAGATAGTAAGGAGGATAGATAGGAGATAAATAATGGAGATAGTAAGGAGGATAGATAGGAGATAATAGGAGATAGTAAGGAGGATGAGATAGGAGATAATAGGAGATAGTAAGGAGGATAGATAGGAGATAATAGGAGATAGTAAGGAGGATAGATAGGAGATAATAGGAGATAGTAGGAGGATAGATAGGAGATATAGGAGATAGTAGAGATAGATAGAGAATAGATAAGGATGATAGTAGTATGGAGAGTGATAGATAGAGATAATAGGGGATGAAGTAAGGAGATAGATAGGAGATAATAGGAGATAGTAAGGAGGATAATAGAGATAGAAGGAGATAGTAAGAGGATAGTAGGAGTATAGGAGATAATAGGAGATAGAAGGAGATAGATAGGAGATATAGGAGAGTAAGAATAGGAGATAATAGGAGATAGTAAGGAGGATAGATAGGAGATAATAGGAGATAGATAGGAGATAATAGGAGATAGTAAGGAGGTGATAGGAGATAGATAGGAGATAATAGGAGATAGTAAGGAGGATAGATGGAGTATAGGAGATAGTAAGGAGGATAGATAGGGAAATGGAGATAGTAAGGAGATAGATAGGAGATATAGGAAGAGATAGTAGAGATAATAGGAGATGTAGGAGATAAAATAGAGAGATAATAGGAGATAGTAAGGAGGATGATGGATAATAGGAGATAGTAAGGAGGATAGATAGGAGTAGATATAGGAGGATAGATAGGAGATAATAGTAAGGGAGATAGAATAATGATTAGTATGGATATGGGAGATAGATAGGAGATAATAGGATATACGTTAGAGTAGTGATGATTAGGAGATAATAGGAGATATATAGGTATGATAATAGGAGATAGTAGGGGATAGATAGGAGATAATAGGAGATAGTAGGAGGATAGATAGGAATAGTGATTATGGAGATAGTAGGAGAATGAATAGGAGATAGTAAGGAGATAGATAGGGTTAAGAAATATTGAGATTAAGGAGGATAGATAGGAGATAATAGGAATAGTAGAGGATGGAGATAGGAATAATAGGAGGATGAGAATAGGAGGTAATAGGATGAGTTAGTAGATGGAGAAGGATGAAAGATAAATGAGATAAGGAGATAGTAATGAGTAATAGGAGATAGTAGGAGGATAGATAGGAGATAATAGGAGATAGTAAGGAGGATAGATAGGAGATAATAGGAGATAGTAAGGAGGATAGTAGGAGATAATATACAGTAAAAACTCTCATATTCGGACACTCATTATTCAGACTTTGACATTATTCGGACCTCCTCCTCTTTTTTTTTTTTTTTTTTTTTTTTTAAGGGGTCGAAATTTTCTAGCTATATAATAAATACACTTAGAATTTTTTTTTTTTTTTTTTTTACATATCCCCCCATTATTCGGATCCTTGCATTACTCGAACCACTCCTTGGCCCAATTAGTTCGAATATGAGAGGTTTTACTGTAATTGACTGCACAACTAGAATGAGGCTTTTAAGACACGTCATTGTCAGGCCACTCCACCAGGGCAATGCATCAGGTCCTCTCGTCTCCGCCCTCACCCACCTGCTTGCTCTCCTGCCGCTTGGAGAAGAAGTTTCCGCACAAGATGAAGGCGGTGGGAGGGAAGTTTGCGTAGCCGGTGAACAGGACTCGCAGCTTGTCCATGACCTGGCGATGACGGATGACAAGATAACAAACCATGAAGAGTAATGGTACTAGTAACAGTAATGGTAACAATGATAGGTAACAATGCCAGTCCTTTGTGATGTATAATAAATGCAGGCAGGAGACATAATGAAAGTAACAGGGGTGATATTTGACTTCTGACGGAGACTTAGAACAGTAACAGGGATTATATTTGACTTCTGACGGAGATTTGACACAGGAGACCAGCGTCCCCCCCCTCCTCCGTCTCCTCACCTCAATGACGTCGAGCCACACGTCGGAGAGCACCACCAGCATGGCCTCCGTGTTCTCCTGCTCCAGCTGCACCAGGCGGTACATCCCCTTGGCGCTGTTCTTCCGGGAGCCTCCAAAGTAATTCTCCTTGTTGAGTCCCATCCGCTCTCTGTAAAGGCACGGCGATAGTTTAACCCTTGAGGCCCAGAACGTAATTTCCATTGTAATTTGGGTGCCATTAGATGATTTTTAGTGAATATAAGCAATATTTTATAGATATGACCTGTTTAGTATCCAATTGTCCACTAACTAATTTGGTGTATTAAGTGACTTTTCTTAATTTTATGGCTCGATAACATACATTTTTTATAGCAAAGGAAAGATTTGGGCGTGAAGGGTTAATTCTTCACGTAGATTTTTACATTTATTTATTATAATTTTTTTTACATCACAAAGGACTGGTCAAGGGCATAACAAAAAGAGGTAACAAAAAGGCCACTGAGTTGCCAGATGTTCCTGAGCTCATGGAAAGGCAGTAGTCAAGGAACACATGACCATTTTGTGCAGAGAAAAATAATTAAAAACCATAGCGGATCTACAGCTTTAACCTGACTGTGTGCATAATATTCAGACCTGGAGGGTGACATAAAAGCTTCTTAACCCCTTGAGACCCAGAACGTAATTATCATTGTAATTTGGGTACCATTAGACGATTTTTAGTGAATATAAGCAATATTTTATAGACATGACCTGTTTAGTATCCTTGTCCACTGGCTAATTTGGTATATTCAGTAACTTTTTGTAATTTTATGGCTCCACAACAGACATTTTTTGACAGCAAAGGAAAGATCTGGGCGTGAAGGGGTAAAGAGTCTCACAGGCGCCTCTTACCTGGTAGTGGTGGCTGGCTCAGGTGGAGGCATACCCACAGCCTTAGCTTGGAGCATGTTGTTCTCAAACCAGCCCTCCACCAGCACAAAGGTGTTCATGGCAATCATACCTGTGGGGGAGGAGGGGAAATGAAACTGTGCCTGTGTGGGGAGCAGGGGAAAGGAAACAGTGGTGAACTAAAGCATCTGGGTTTTAATTGATTTAAGCTGCATCAAAAACGTTGTTATTATGTCACTGAAAGCAAATGGTTAAGGTTTAGTTTGCTTTGCTTTACGGTGTGTGTGTGTGTGTGTGTGTGTGTGTGTGTGTGTGTGTGTGTGTGTGTGTGTGTGTGTGTGCGTGTGTATGTGTATGTTGAAGAGGTTGAGGCAATGGATAAATAGATGGAAGTGTATCATCAACCGTTTAACCTCGTCTGGAAAATCTGACGTTAAACAGAAAGATGATGCTGATGATTTGCTTTGCTTTCCAGTGTGTGTGTGTGTGTGTGTGTGTCGAGGGTCAGCCACCCACCGGCATGGAAGTCGGCCTTGGAGATGTCCACCTCGATGTGTCCCGTGTCGTCCTCGATGTGGTACTTGCCCTCCACCATCCGTGTGAGCAGGCCGAGCACCAACACCTTCATCTGCTGGTTCGAGCCCAACAGAGACACAACCTGCAACAACAACAATAACCACCTCAACACACTATTGCCATCTCAACCTCCACCTTGGTAATTATTTCATTCCTCTACAGTAAGGTAAAGATAGGGGCATAAGCTGAGCTGCGCGTGGCCTCGGTGCTCATCTCCGTTGCATTAGCCCTTGAGCCTGTGGTGGGTGACAACCCGTTACCCCGGGACACAGGGCTAGTGTGACATCCGGGGTACCACAGTTACCTTCTCCAGGTTACCCCAGGTACCCATTTATCAACCATCCCCGAAAGAGAGGATGAACAGCTGGTTGGGCTGGCCGCCGACTTGCCCTGGCCCGGATTCGAACCAGGGGCCGCAGATTCGTAGCTAGGCGTGCTAGCCACTACACCACGGAGGCGACAGTAGATATGTACTGTAGAACTGTGTGTCTAATGTAGAGCCTTAACATTTGTAGATTTATGTCACCCACGTCTCCCTCAAGAGGCCAAGCAGACCAGAAGTACAGACCTTGGTGAGTGTGTAGGCGCTTTCCCCCTTCTCCCGGAGTGCCCGCTGCCGGAACACCTCGTGGTGGCTGGTGCGGTGGTAGATGAGGCCGTACCTGCCAGGCCCCAAACACCAACACTCCGTCAGGCACTTACTTCAAACACACACACACACACACACACACACACAGGTACTTACTTAAACACACACACACACACACACAGGTACTTACTTAAACACATACAGAGAGAGAGAGAGAGAGAGAGAGAGAGAGAGAGAGAATATGTCATCTGTCTAAAGCCAAATCATTAGTGTAAATAAGTGTACAAGATGTAAAAGATATCACAGTGTTTATCCGATCACAAGGGTCACACCAAGGCCGAGAGAGAGACCTTAGCCTCTGTCCTTAGCCTTGGGTCACACTATCAGAGTCCCATGACCTGACCCTGACCTGTGCATGAAGAGAGCCGCCTTGTCTGCCGCCGCCCCGTGCAGGTTGTGGTGTTTAAAGGGCTCCAGCAGAAACTTTCCCTTGTCCTTACTGTAAATCATTTTGGGAATCTTGAAAATGTCGATCACCTCCAGTATGTTGTCCAGGTTGTAATTCTCGTCTTCGCCAACTTCCTGAAAAAAGACCATGGATGCTGAAGTTGTGATAGTAAGGAAAATAAAGATTAGCTTGACAGGATATCGTGAGAGATAGAGTTTCTTATGTTATTATGTACTTAATAGTGTACTTTGCCAGTCTTAAATGGTATATTTCAATGTATGTTGCTATTATTTGGCTTATTATGCTGACCACTGGCTCCATTTTAATGCTTCTGAGACTTCCGAGTGATTAAATATCTATGAAAACTATAATTTGTATTTACGTACACAGGTTTATTTATATCTAACTGAAAGAATGCAACTTCAATGTTTTTAATTAGGGGTAATTAGGGTAATTTTGTTGTAGTGCCTGTACTCGTGATTAACTCCTCTGCATCTCCTCAGGTATGCCCGGAGTGCCCTAGTATACCTTGGCGGCCTTGTAGACGATCTCCTTGGTGATCATGGAGGAGGCGACGGGCAGCTTCTGTATGGCGTCCACCACCGCCTCCATCCACTTCTTGTGCTCCTCCCTCGGCAGCGGCTCCAGCAGCTCCAACAGGTAGGTGGCGGCATCTCTAGGGGGGGGGGGGGGATTAGCTCACCTGCTTAGCCACCCCTGGTACATAAGAACATAAGGAAGCTACACGAGGTAGTTCCTGTTACTTAACCCCTTGAGACCCAGAACGTAATTTCCATTGTAATTTGGGTACCATTAGACAATTTTTAGTGAATATAAGCAATGTCTTATAGATATGTCCTGTTTAGTAGCCTTGTCCAATAGCGAATTTGGTTTATTTAGTCACTTTTCGTAATTTTATGGCTAACTACATACAATTTTTTATAGCAAAGGAAAGATCTAGGTGTGAAGGGGTTAACTCTACCTACATCCACCTCTCTTCCCTATCTATGAATTTATCCAGACTCCTTTTAAAGATCCCTATAGACTCCGCATTGACCACCTGACGACTAGTATAGCTGGTCGTGTCCAGGGAGAGAACAGCGGGCACACTAGTAATAGGTGGGGAGCTCGGGGGGGGGGGGGGGGATCAGGGTGAACGGCAGGAAGCACCACACACCACTACAAGGCTGCTGTTACTGTGGTGTGGTGAAAGTGGTATTATTCCAGATGAACACCGAACGGTGTTCGAACCTATTTCGAGTTCGAACGGTATTCGTTTGGTGGTCGAAACTATTTTTTTCTGGTGAGTTTTGATGTGTTTTGAATTAATCTGCTAACCATTTCTGTCGCAAATATTATTATTATTTTTTTTTTTTTTGCAATGACAAAACAATAAACAAATTAAACCTAACCGAACCTATACTTAACCTAACCTAACCTTTACCTAACTAAAAAAATAACCTTTACCTTTCAACAACAACAACAAAAACTCCGACAGAAATGGTTAACAAATTAATTCAAAACACATCAAAACTCACCAGAAAAAAATTGTTTCGTCCACTAAAGTGAATTCGGTGTTCATCTGGAATACCATGTTTAGTATCATATCATAACATCAGTATCATATCACACACAGTATCATAGTTCAAGCTCTCCCTTTGAACACAAGAACACCTTAAAATTACCGAAGAAAATTACAAGGCTGGACCGATGACCAGAATGTCCTTATTCTACCCATTTACTCACAAGACTCACACGTCATTCAACACTAACAACTCACAGCATACTAGTTCATGTTTCCTTACCCGCGTAGAAGCATTCCATACATCTGGAAACACTGCAAAACCTCTCTCTTGGTGGTCATGGTGGTGGTGGTCGTCGTCTGTCACTGTTTGTAAACATTAGGATTTGGCGCGAAAAAGCACGTGTTTGTTTACATCTGGGAGCGAGATGCCACAAAGCACTGCAATGACTGTCGCTACTTGTGTTTTAGGGAAGATATGCGGTAAATGTAATAAAAATTGTGATTCATAAATACGTGAGAGCAATTTCATCTCTCTTTCTCTCTCTCTCTCTCCCCCCCTTCTCCTCATCCTACTCAATTTCCTTTCCTCCAAAACTTATTAAGTACTCATATCCTTTGTCTGTCTGTCTGTCTGTCTCAGGTTCGTCCTGGCGTGGTGGCGCTTTGTATAGTCAATAACCTTGTAGTTGGTACTTGCAAAGTGTCTAGATAAGATCAAAGAATCTTATCTTATCTGTCTTTCTGTCTGAACTAATCTCTCTCTCTCGTTTGCGGAGAAGCGCGGAAGGTTTGATTTTTTGCTTCATAAGTTCTCTCTTTCTTTTTTATTATCTTTACCTCGAGTACGTTTACTTAAGCTTAAAAACAGACTACTATATACCTACCATTCTCTCTCCTCTCTTATTAGGGAGAGTACTCTCAGTATGTGGAGGAAGTTGAATTTAGACCTTTAGCTTTGTGTTTTCTGTTTCTAAATGTAATTCTATGTCATTCCTTATCTCATCGACGCAAGTATAGGTGAGATTGCATTAATCATGAAGGGCGGAGGCAGAGCTGATCGTTGTTATAGTGTGTTAGGAAGGTTGTTATAGTGTGTTAGGAAGGTTGTTATAGTGTGTTAGGAAGGTTGTTACAGTGCGTTAAGAAGTTTTTTTTTGTGTTAGGAAGGTGGTTACAGTGTGTTAGGAAGGTTTTTTTGTGTGTTAGGAAGGTGGTTACAGTGTGTTAGGAAAGTTGTTCCAAGTGCCTCCTGACAAGACTTCAGTTCTTCATCGCCTTCTGCCAGATAAGTGTTTTGATCATTTTTGATATCTTAGTTTTAGTGGAGTGACTTTCCCCTCAGTCTGCCATAACCCCTTGCGACCCAGAACGTAATTTCCATTGTAATTTGGGTACCATTAGACGATTTTTAGTGAAGACAAGCAATATTTTATAGATGTGACGGTACCCTTGTTGACTAACTAATTTGGTATATTCAGTTACTTTTCGTAATTTTATGGCTCGACGACATACAATTTTTTATAGCAAAGGAAAGATCTGGGCGTGAAAGGGTTAAAGTACCACGTGAATTGACATTATCTTGGAGAATAATGGGCAGTGTTAGAATATAAAAATATATATTTATGTACACTTTGACCTAGAGTGGGAGGCAATGAATGATACATGTGAAAAGTTTATAAATAATTCAACATTTTCCAGGATGCCTTGTGCTGCTGCAGGGATGGCTGTCTACAGTCTTCACAAGTGTTCCTCCTGTAGGTGGTCCGTGCTGCCATTGCCTGTGGAACAAAGTGTGTGTAAGACTTGTGGTCTGCATTGTCCTGGTGGAAAACAAGCAACAAGGGTGTGAAAGTTTGTAGGACTCCCAAATTTATATGATTTACATTTTTTATTTTTTTATTCTTTATTTTAAAGTTAGCAGTGTGAAACTTTTCTCCGGTGGGTCTTAGAGGTATCACTGACTTGGAACAGGAAATTTATCTAAAACTCTCCTAGATAAATTTCCTGTTCTAGGTTACGCATATTTCAAAATTCGGTGACCAGCTATTATCTTGAAAGCTCGTGCCTGAAAGTGTTGCCAAACCCACGGCAGGGAAATCTACGCCACCACTTGCCAATCAAACCTGAAATGCTTTCATGATTATTTTACTTGAACATTGTATACAAAAAAATTATTCCTTGAACGTATTCAATGAAACTTGAATGGAAAGTATTCCTTGAACATTGTATATAAAAAATATGGGGATTAAATATGGTTCACAGAAAAAAATAGACAAAGATATTCCAAAACATTTTTGAGGCCTTGCTTGTGTTATGAGTGAGGCCTTGCTTGTGTTATGAGTGAGGCCTTGCTTGTGTTATGAGTGAGGCCTTCCTTGTGTTATGAGTGAGGCCTTGCTTGTGTTATGAGTGAGGCCTTGCTTGTGTTATGAGTGAGGCCTTGCTTGTGTTATGAGTGAGGCCTGAAAACATCGCACAGGGTTTCACAGCCATGGTTTTTTTTGACAAATTGGACAATATTCATTCCCTAAAATTATTATTTCAAAAAATTTAATATTTGGCATATGTATTTAGTAAATGTGATCACTACACTAAGCATGAGCTAAGTTACTAACAAAAGCTAAACTAAAATAAGTTGCTAAAATGTAATCCTTGGCGAACAATTTCCCTAAGGGTCAGTGTTAATATCCGTTGATACCCACCTTGAGACTGAACAATTTCCTTAAGGGTCAGTGTTAATATCCGTTGATACCCACCTTGAGACTGAACAATTTCCTTAAGGGTCAGTGTTAATATCCGTTGATACCCACCTTGAGACTGAACAATTTCCTTAAGGGTCATGTTAAATCCGTTGATACCCACCTTGAGACTGAACAATTTCCTTAAGGGTCAGTGTTAATATCCGTTGATACCCACCTTGAGACTGAACAATTTCCTTAAGGGTCAGTGTTAATATCCGCTGTTACCCACCTTGAGACTAGATTCAGCTTGCCGCCTCCCCCTCCCTGCAGTGCGGTGCCTCACGAGGGTCTGAACCCCGTGACGTCCTCTATGATGGTGGCTTGCTGGAAGGCGTTGACCAGCCTGTAGTGGGAGAGCTCCATGCTGAAGGAGGCGGTGCCGGAGGTCAGGGTGCGGATGGCCGTGGAGTAGCCCATCAGCTCGGCCAGCGGACACTCCACCGTCAACACCTGCAGCAATTGACGGCTTTGAAGTATGAAAAGCCTATTTTTGGGTCCACGACAGAGCTAGTGCACTAACTAACTAACTAGCCGTGCACTAGCTCTGGAGGGGACCTAAAAAAATGTTAGACAAGACCCTTACATGCCTGAGCTTTTCAATTCATGAGTCTACGTATCTAGATTGTCAGTTAAAGATTTTTACATAACATTTGATAAAGCAGATAAAATTTGTCGTCTTGTCCCACGAGTTTCTTCTCTCAACATAGGGATTTAAGGCCCTCCCTGCCTTACCCTCTCACGGTGCCTTCCCCCTGGCTCCTCCACCACTCTCTTTGTCTCAAATGTATAAAGGGGCAAATGGTGAGGGGAGAAGCCAGGGGGAAGGGCCTTGTGCCTACGTCAGATACCACAGGAAAAGAATTAGACAGATCTCGCCTGTCCTATGAATTACTACAAATCAGTATGGTTTCTTTCATACACACACACACACATCAGCACTTTCACCCCACAGTGAGGGAGCGATGACCACTGCCTCACCCTCATATCCTGGCGATGAGACAGGTGAAGGACGTTGGCTCTTCTGCGGGAGAGATCAGACAGCAAGGTGGAGGTGTGGGCCTCTTCCACCACCACCTCCACCACCATCACGGGCTCCATCAGCTGACACCCGCCCTCACCCAGCACCTGCCAGGGACAAGACATTCAGAGAGGAACCTGCGAAGACCTTCAACTTAAAACCCAAACCCAAAAACCCATTTCATGTTTTATATAAAGTTCAGTCACCGGGCAGCCAAGGCAGACATGGAGGCAGTGTGTTGAAGAGGATCTGGCAGCATTGAAGAAGTTGTAGTAGTAGTAGTAGTAGTGGTGGTAGTAGTATTAGTAAGACATGGAGGCAGTGTGTTGAAGAGGATCTGGCAGCATTGGGCATTGAAGAAGTTGAGGCAATGGATAGAGATAGTTGGAAGTGTATCATCGGCCGTCTAACCTCATAAGATATTACGGGAAATCTGACGTTAAACAGAAGATTTTGATTTAATGCCAAAAAGGGGAATGTGCAGAACAAGAACAGAAGAAGTAAGAATATAAAGTTGAGTAACGCCAGTATTGATGTCAGTCATTTTATAGGCGTGCTGCCCCCATCTTACTACTGCCCGTTCCAGTTCCTTCCCTCATTTGTTCTCCCTTTCCCGTCCTCCCTGTCTTGCGGACATTCCTCTCTCCTTGTGAATCCCCCTCCTTCTCCCTGGAAAATTTTACCTCCTTCCTCCAACAAATCCACATCCTGCATCAGATCTAACCATCCTGCTGTAACATTCTGTTCCTCTCCCCTTCCCTCACCGATTCACTCCTTCTCTCTAACCCCTCCCCTTTTTATGCTTTGCCATAGTGCCATATGACCTCTGATGTCTGGCACATTCACCTTTTTTTGGCATTGCATCAATCCCTCTATAGGTGTGCACTGGTTGCTGGGATCATGAACTCACAACCCCACCTTCTGGAGGCACTGAGCGGCAGCGGCAGCCACCATGGTCTCCGAAGTGCCGGGTCTGACCATGAACCAGTGCAGGCCCACCCGCAGGTCCACCACGGGGCAGCTCAGCACCGGGCCGCTCCGGAGGGCCGCGCTGACGCCACGGTTGATGGCCGAGAGGTGGTAGCGGCGCAACGCTCGCAGGTTCTGGGAATGAAGGTGGTGACTGCTGGGACACTTGTCTGATGATCACTTCAAAGGGTAAGTGTGTATACAATAATGCTTACATTTCTCACACTAGAAGAGTGAAACCAAGTCTAAATTTGGTGGAAATCTGGATATTCGTGGCAAAAGTAAATAAACTCGCCTAATACAACAAATGTGCAGTACAGATACAGCGAAGTATTCACAATTGACTGACTTAATGACTATCTTTATTTATAACTACGTAAGGGTGTACTCACTGTTGAAACTAAAGTCACAAGGAATGATATAATATAACAGTACCTGATTATTTGACAGCAACAAACCCAAGACAAAGCAAACAACACTTCAATGAAACTCAACTATTTGAGTGACGATAAAAACAAGATGAGAAAAATAGTCCATCACAATAATTTCTGTCTAAACTAAAACACATTAACTCAGCACTTTGGTAAGCTCGTCAATGCCAAAGGAATAGATTTCTTCCCTTTCCCTTCAAGCCCAGAATGTAATATCCATTGTAATTTGGGTACCATTAGACATTTTTTAGTGACTATTAGCAATATTTTATAGATATGACCTGTTTAGTATCCTTGTCCACTAACTAATTTGGTATATTCAGTTACTTTTTGTACTTTTATGGCTCGACAACATACAATTTTATATAGCAAAGGAAAGATCTGGGCGTGAAGGGGATAATACCACAAGACGTCTACTGTGTCCGGCTATCACCACATAACTGCGGCTGAACTATCTGGAAAACAAGAGTAACATTCGGCCACAACACTGCAGGGTCAAGTCACCTCCTGGTTGTCCTGGGAGTACTCATAAGAGACAGACTTGAACTTGCTGTCCGGGCTGGGGAAGACTGAGAGGGTGATGGTGACCTGCTGCCGCCTGTCTCCTGAAGAAGGGAAGACGATGAACTAACCTAACCCCACCTTTAGACTCACTCACCTAACCCCACCTTTAGACTCACTCACCTAACCCCACCTTTAGACTCACTAACCTAACCTAACCTAACCCCACCTTTACTCACTAACCTAACCTAACCTAACCCCACCTTTACTCACTAACCTAACCTAACCCCACCTTTACTCACTAACCTAACCTAACCCCACCTTTACTCACTAACCTAACCTAACCCCACCTTTAGACTCACTCACCTAACCCCACCTTTAGACTCACTAAACCTAACCTAACCCCACCTTTAGACTCCCTACTAAAACCCTAACCTAACCTAACCTAACCCCACCTTTAGACTCACTAACCTAACCTAACCTAACCCCACCTTTACTCACTAACCTAACCTAACCCCACCTTTAGACTCACTCACCTAACCCCACCTTTAGACTCACTAACCTAACCTAACCCCACCTTTAGACTCACTCACCTAACCCCACCTTTAGACTCACTAACCTAACCTAACCCCACCTTTAGACTCACTCACCTAACCCCACCTTTAGACTCACTAACCTAACCTAACCCCACTTTAGACTCATAACTAACCACCTTAGATCTACACCTAACTAACCCCACTTTAGACTCACTCACAACACCTTTAGACTCAAACCTAACCTAATTCACCTATTAGAACTCACTCACCTAACCCCACCTTTAGACTCACTAACCTAACCTAACCCCACCTTTAGACTCACTAATCTAATCTAATCTAATCTAACCCCACGTTTTAACCTCCTAACTAAAGCCAAATCCTCATTAAAAAGTGAAGGAAGGGAAGGAAAGGTGAGTGCATTCTGTACATTCATGATCTGTACAATGAGTTATTATGTGATCCACCAAAAATACAACTGTGATTCCAGATAGAGTAAGAATCGATGACTCTGAGATTCTGAAGACGGTGGATCATTAGTTGGAGACAAATAAAAGTGGCGCCAAGACTTCACGGATTGATTATAACTGACATGACTACATATATTAAAGTGACTCAAATTTACTCTATGATTCATATATTATTCATCCTATATACAAACACCAAGTGCCAGCCTATCCTCACCTATCTAATTATTCATATTTACATATATTCATCCTATATACAAACAGCAAGTGCCAGCCTATCCTCACCTATCATCTTGTCCAGCTCCAGGGTGTGAGTGGCGACCTTGGTGCAGGTCTCCCGGTAGGCGACCTGCAGCGGCCCCAACTCTGCCTCCACCTTGTATTCCTTGACTATCCTGTCCCTGATGATCTCCAGGTGCAGCTCCCCCATGCCTGTGCCGGGCGACAAGGGTGATGAGACTCCCTGCTTTCCTCCTTCCCTTTGTTACAACACTTTTAACCCCTTGAGGCCCAGAACGTAATTTCCATTGTAATTTGACTACCATTAGACAAATTTTTAGTGAACATAAGCAATATTTTATAGATATGACCTGTTTAGTATCCTTGTCGACTAGTTGATTTCGTATATTTAGTCACTTTTCGTAATTTTATGGCTCGACAACAGACAATTTTATATAGCCAAGGAAAGATCTGGGCGTGAAGGGGTTAAGTAATATCATTATTAACAAATTAACAAATAATTTTACTTTGCCTGAAAAGGTCAGCTTCATATAGGCAAGCTGCAGCTGTACAACTTATTTTGTAAAAGCTTTATCCTATCGTAAACAACTAAGCTATGAATAAATGTTTCCAATGTTTTTATTTGACTTACTGCTTTTACTTTTGATTGATTGATTTAATGCAAAAAAAAGGTGAATGTGCCAGACATCAGATGTCATATGGCACTTTTACTTTTGAATGAGATCCCTTTCTTCTAGTGCCATGTGACCTCTGGTGTCTGGCACATTTCCCCTTTTTTGGCATTAAATCAATCATGAATCCCTTTCTTCTACACGTGTGAAAGAAGGATGCTTGTGTACAAATATAACTCTGATTTCATGTCAGTGATGGCCTTGTGTAAGTCATGTCACATTCTGCATCACTCGACCCTTCAGCACTGTCCCAACATGTCCTACACTTCAGCACTGTCCCAACATGTCCTACACATCAGCACTGTCCCAACCTGTCCTACACTTCAGCACTGTCCCAACATGTCCTACACTTCAGCACTGTCCCAACCTGTCCTACACTTCAGCACTGTCCCAACATGTCCTACACTTCAGCACTGTCCCAACATGTCCTACACATCAGCACTGTCCCAACATGTCCTACACTTCAGCACTGTCCCAACATGTCCTACACTTCAGCACTGTCCCAACATGTCCTACACTTCAGCACTGTCCCAACCTGTCCTACACTTCAGCACTGTCCCAACCTGTCCTACACTTCAGCACTGTCCCAACATGCCCTACACTTCAGCACTGTCCCAACCTGTCCTACACTTCAGCACTGTCCCAACATGTCCTACACTTCAGCACTGTCCCAACCTGTCCTACACTTCAGCACTGTCCCAACATGCCCTACACTTCAGCACTGTCCCAACATGTCCTACACTTCTGCACTGTCCCAACCTGTCCTACACTTCAGCACTGTCCCAACATGTCCTACACTTCAGCACTGTCCCAACCTGTCCTACACTTCAGCACTGTCCCAACATGCCCTTACACTTCACACTGTCCCCAACCTGTCCTACACTTCAGCACTGTCCCAACCTGTCCTACACTTCAGCACTGTCCCAACATGTCCTACACTTCAGCACTGTCCCAACATGTCCTACACTTCAGCACTGTCCCAACCTGTCCTACACTTCAGCACTGTCCCAACCTGTCCTACACTTCAGCACTGTCCCAACCTGTCCTACACTTCAGCACTGTCCCAACCTGTCCTACACTTCAGCACTGTCCCAACATGTCCTACACTTCAGCACTGTCCCAACATGTCCTACACTTCAGCACTGTCCCAACATGTCCTACACTTCAGCACTGTCCCAACATGTCCTACACTTCAGCACTGTCCCAACATGTCCTACACTTCAGCACTGTCCCAACACGTCCTACACTTCAGCACTGTCCCAACATGTCCTACACTTCAGCACTGTCCCAACCTGTCCTACACTTCAGCACTGTCCCAACCTGTCCTACACTTCAGCACTGTCCCAACATGCCCTACACTTTCAGCACTGTCCCAACCTGTCCTACACTTCAGCACTGTCCCAACCTGTCCTACACTTCAGCACTGTCCCAACCTGTCCTACACTTCAGCACTGTCCCAACATGCCCTACACTTCAGCACTGTCCCAACCTGTCCTACACTTCAGCACTGTCCCAACCTGTCCTACACTTCAGCACTGTCCCAACATGTCCTACACTTCAGCACTGTCCCAACCTGTCCTACACTTCAGCACTGTCCCAACATGCCCTACACTTCAGCACTGTCCCAACCTGTCCTACACTTCAGCACTGTCCCAACCTGTCCTACACTTCAGCACTGTCCCAACATGTCCTACACTTCAGCACTGTCCCAACATGTCCTACACTTCAGCACTGTCCCAACCTGTCCTACACTTCAGCACTGTCCCAACCTGTCCTACACTTCAGCACTGTCCCAACATGTCCTACACTTCAGCACTGTCCCAACCTGTCCTACACTTCAGCACTGTACCCAACATGCCCTACACTTCAGCACTGTCCCAACATGTCCTACACTTCAGCACTGTCCCAACATGCCCTACACTTCAGCACTGTCCCAACCTGTCCTACACTTCAGCACTGTCCCAACATGTCCTACACTTCAGCACTGTCCCAACCTGTCCTACACTTCAAGCACTGTCCCAACCTGTCCTACACTTCAGCACTGTCCCAACATGCCCTACACTTCAGCACTGTCCCAACCTGTCCTACACTTCAGCACTGTCCCAACATGTCCTACACTTCAGCACTGTCCCAACATGTCCTACACTTCAGCACTGTCCCAACATGTCCTACACTTCAGCACTGTCCCAACATGTCCTACATTTCAGCACTGTCCCAACATGTCCTACACTTCAGCACTGTCCCAACCTGTCCTACACTTCAGCACTGTCCCAACATGTCCTACATTTCAGCACTGTCCCAACCTGTCCTACACTTCAGCACTGTCCCAACCTGTCCTACACTTCAGCACTGTCCCAACATGTCCTACACTTCAGCACTGTCCCAACCTGTCCTACACTTCAGCACTGTCCCAACATGCCCTACACTTCAGCACTGTCCCAACATGTCCTACACTTCTGCACTGTCCCAACATGCCTACACTTCAGCACTGTCCCAACCTGTCCTACACTTCAGCACTGTCCCAACCTGTCCTACACTTCAGCACTGTCCCAACATGCCCTACACTTCAGCACTGTCCCAACCTGTCCTACACTTCAGCACTGTCCCAACCTGTCCTACACTTCAGCACTGTCCCAACCTGTCCTACACTTCAGCACTGTCCCAACCTGTCCTACACTTCAGCACTGTCCCAACCTGTCCTACACTTCAGCACTGTCCCAACCTGTCCTACACTTCAGCACTGTCCCAACATGTCCTACACTTCAGCACTGTCCCAACCTGTCCTACACTTCAGCACTGTCCCAACTGTCCTACACTTCAGCACTGTCCCAACATGTCCTACACTTCAGCACTGTCCCAACATGCCCTAACACTTCAGCACTGTCCCAACATGCCCTACACTTCAGCACTGTCCCAACATGTCCTACACTTCAGCACTGTCCCAACATGCCCTACACTTCAGCACTGTCCCAACCTGTCCTACACTTCAGCACTGTCCCAACATGTCCTACACTTCAGCACTGTCCCAACATGTCCTACACTTCAGCACTGTCCCAACATGCCTACACTTCAGCACTGTCCCCACCTGTCCCTACACTTCAGCACTGTCCCAACCTGTCCTACACTTCAGCACTGTCCCAACCTGTCCTACACTTCAGCACTGTCCCAACATGCCCTACACTTCAGCACTGTCCCAACCTGTCCTACACTTCAGCACTGTCCCAACATGTCCTACACTTCAGCACTGTCCCAACCTGTCCTACACTTCAGCACTGTCCCAACCTGTCCTACACTTCAGCACTGTCCCAACATGTCCTACACTTCAGCACTGTCCCAACATGTCGTACACTTCAGCACTGTCCCAACATGCCCTACACTTCAGCACTGTCCCAACCTGTCCTACACTTCAGCACTGTCCCAACCTGTCCTACACTTCAGCACTGTCCCAACCTGTCCTACACTTCAGCACTGTCCCAACATGCCCTACACTTCAGCACTGTCCCAACCTGTCCTACACTTCAGCACTGTCCCAACATGTCCTACACTTCAGCACTGTCCCAACCTGTCCTACACTTCAGCACTGTCCCAACATGTCCTACACTTCAGCACTGTCCCAACATGCCCTACACTTCAGCACTGTCCCAACCTGTCCTACACTTCAGCACTGTCCCAACATGTCCTACACTTCAGCACTGTCCCAACCTGTCCTACACTTCAGCACTGTCCCAACCTGTCCTACACTTCAGCACTGTCCCAACCTGTCCTACACTTCAGCACTGTCCCAACATGTCCTACACTTCAGCACTGTCCCAACATGTCCTACACTTCAGCACTGTCCCAACATGTCCTACACTTCAGCACTGTCCCAACCTGTCCTACACTTCAGCACTGTCCCAACCTGTCCTACACTTCTGCACTGTCCCAACCTGTCCTACACTTCAGCACTGTCTCAACCTGTCCTACACTTCAGCACTGTCCCAACATGTCCTACACTTCAGCACTGTCCCAACCTGTCCTACACTTCAGCACTGTCCCAACATGTCCTACACTTCAGCACTGTCCCAACCTGTCCTACACTTCAGCACTGTCCCAACCTGTCCTACACTTCTGCACTGTCCCAACCTGTCCTACACTTCAGCACTGTCTCAACCTGTCCTACACTTCAGCACTGTCCCAACCTGTCCTACACTTCAGCACTGTCCCAACCTGTCCTACACTTCAGCACTGTCCCAACATGTCCTACACTTCAGCACTGTCCCAACCTGTCCTACACTTCAGCACTGTCCCAACCTGTCCTACACTTCAGCACTGTCCCAACCTGTCCTACACATCAGCACTGTCCCAACCTGTCCTACACATCAGCACTGTCCCAACCTGTCCTACACTTCAGCACTGTCTCAACCTGTCCTACACTTCAGCACTGTCCCAACCTGTCCTACACATCAGCACTGTCTCAACATGTCCTACACTTGATCACCAATCACAACAAACCAATCACCTGAGAGGACAGTCTGGCCCGTCTCCTCGTCCTGGGTCACATGCAGGCTTGGGTCTTCCCGCTGCAGCTGGGCCAAAGCCTCGTCCAGGGCCTTCTGATGGGACGCTGACGGGGCCTCTGGGAGTGGAGGAGGTAGAACAAATATAAGGGGCCTCTGGGAGTGGAGGAGGTAGAACAAATATAAGGGGCCTCTGGGAGTGGAGGAGGTAGAACAAATATAAGGGGCCTCTGGGAGTGGAGGAGGTAGAACAAATATAAGGGCCTCTGGAGTGGAGAGTAACAAATTAAGGGGCCTCTGGGAGTGAGGAGGTAGAACAAATATAAGGGGCCTCTGGGAGTGGAGGAGGTAGAACAAATATAAGGGGCCTCTGGGAGTGGAGGAGGTAGAACAAATATAAGGGGCCTCTGGGAGTGGAGGAGGTAGAACAAATATAAGGGGCCTCTGGGAGTGGAGGAGGTAGAACAAATATAAGGGCCTCTGGGAGTTGAAGAGGCAGAGAGAAAAAAATTACATTAAGTTCTGAAGAAGAAATCACAAGAACATAAGGAAGCTACAAGAGGCCGTGAGACCTACACATGGTAGTTCCTGTCACTGAACACTACCTACATCCACCTTTCATCCCCATCCATGAAATTATCTAGCCTCCTTTTAAAGCTCCCTATTGATTCCGCACTAACTACCTGACGACTGAGTCCATTCCAATCATTTACCACCCTATTTGTGAGCCAGTTTTTCCCGATTTCCTTTTTAAATTACGCTTTTTCAGTTTGAATCCGTCATTGAATCCGAATCATCACCGCCACCTGCCTCTCCCCTCTTAGGTCTTAGTCATGATGCCTTCTGCTGCAGCCTGGCACACCTGGTCACAGCCTTCCAGCATGTAGCCAAGCAGTAGCCTGGCAGGAGAGCAGGGAGGCGGGAGGCACTGGCTGTACATTATAGTTTTTTTTTTTTTTTTAATGAGGCGAAAATTCCATTTTATCTTAAGGTCTCCTGGTTAAAATTATGCCTGTTTACCTGATTATATGGTTAACTATGATAAAATACAACTGAAATTTAGAAGAACCGCAGTATTCCCTTCTCCTGGCATCAAATATCAGTCAGAAAGCAGGGGTCAGGATTTTTCACCTCATTAAAAAAACCAGATTATAGACCGGAGCTTCCTAGCAGTACTGTGGGCCAGGGCTAAAGAGGTGACATCAGGTCTTACCCACGGAGCAGAAGAAGACTGGGTCCGGCACCTGGACTCCCAGCAGAGTGGGTGTCACGTCCTCGTCCCCGGCCTCGGCCAACCTCTTCTGCACGGCGCTCGCTACAGAATGACTGGCCACGAGTGTGTCTCCAGTGCTGGTGGCCTGCAGGGACAAAGACTTTGAGAATAAACTAATAACAACAGTTTTTTGTCTCTCTTTAGATATTATACTAAAATTAACGTTTTTTTGTCTCTAGATATAATACTATAAATACCGTTTTTTGGTTTCTCTTTATATTTCATACTAAAATTAACGTTTTTTTGTCTCTTTAGATATTATATTAAAATAACTTTTCTTTGTCTCTTTAGATTTAATACAAAAAATACCATTTTTTGTCTTTTTAGATATTATTTTCAAAGTTTGCATTGTATGAGATCATTCTGGTTCAGTTTACTTTGTTATTCACACGAAGACAAACCATCCCACACACCTGCAGGCCGGTGACGACAACGATGTTCCCCGCCGCCACGGACGCGACCTCCTTGTAGTGGTCGGCGTAGGCTATGAGGACCTGACCCAGCCTCTCACTGCGACCCCCACTCAGGTTGTACACTCGCTGACCCTGCAATGGACACCTTGTGATGAGATAAGATGAAAGAACCAAGAGTAGATAAGATATGATGAAAGAACAGAGTAGATACTGCAATGGACGGCTTGTGATGAGATATGATGAAAGAACCAAGAGTAGATAAGATATGACCTCCTACACAACATAATTACACACAAAAAATGAACTCACAAACACCGGCTGAATCACAATTAACCATTTCACGCCCAAATCTTTCCTTTGCTATAAAGAAATGTATGTTGTCGAGCCATAAAATTACGAAAAGTAGCAAAATAAAGCAAATTAGTTAGTGGACAAGGATACTAAACAGGTCATATCTATAAAACATTGCTTATATTCACTAAAAATCGTCAAATGGTACCCAAATAACAATGGAAATTACATTCTGGGTCTCAAGGGGTTGATTAGACCAACTAAACACAGGAGGCAGCGCACCTTGTCGAGGCGTCCCGAGTACACCCGCAGGTAGGTGAGCACGCCCCCCCTCTGGCGGTCATGCACGATCTTGAAGGCCAGGGCACACAGGCTGGGGGCGTACAGGCTGAGGGCGGCAGGCTGGGTGCAGTCTTGTGGTGAGGGCAAGTAGTCCACCACGGCATTCATCAACGGCTGCACACCGACGTTTTTGTACGAACTGCCCACCACCACCGCCACCGCATCCTGGGAGTGTACGTGTGTGTGTGTGTGTAAGATTTGTGTGTACGTGTGTGTAAGATATGCGTGTGTACGTAAATACGAAAAGAAAACTAAATATTGTTCAAGGAAAGATAATATGTTGAAAGAAATCTCAAAACCCAACTCAATAATATACATACACAGGTTGTCCATCAGTAATCCGGCAACCACGGGACCTTAGGGCTGCCCGATTTTCGAAATTTCCGGATTATTGATGTTTTGTCCCCTGACTCTATATGCTGTATACAGGGCCCCGTACACAGGGCCCCGTCTTTCTGCTCTAGTCTCCTGTCCCACTCCTCTCTGCTTAGGACTGTTACTATTGATGCTATAAGCCTTTCCCTCTGACTCCTATACTTGTTGCATTCCACAATGACATGTTCTACGGTTTCTTTCTCTCCTACCCTGCAGCTACAATTCTGGTTCTCCAGTTCCTTCCGTTGACTTTCAAGGTGCCTGTTCTTGCTTTATAGAGTAACTTGCTCCCCCAGTCTCCTACATGCCAGGTCACCCCCTCTGGTTTCTGTTTCCACCTGAACCACTGCAACGTTGATTTCCTGTCGGAAGGTGAGCATACAGCTGATTCTGGGTGCAGCGCCATCAAAACAAACGGCGCCAGGGAACAGGAGCCTTCCATTGGCAGGGAAAGAAAGGGCTACAGAGTGACAAAGAAGGAAGAAAGCAGAAAAGGTCACAAGAAGAAGAAGAAACCTCCCGAAAACAGTGGCGCGCCAACCCGGGAAATTTGAAACTGCGCTCCGAAATTCATGCCGGAAAACTGATGGCACCGGAATATTGATTGCTGGATTAGTGCTGGTCAACCTGTACATGTAAATAGTGTACATATAAATGAACCATATATATGTCAGGTGTGTGGGGGGAGAGGGGGGCAGGAGGGGCTCACCTGGTTCAGCGTGGCCCTCCTGATGGCCTCCTTCATGAGGGGCGCCGGCACGTCCTCCATGCACTCCCGCTCCAACACATACTCGGCCAGGGGAGTGTCCAGGTCGGCCAGGGTGTCGATCAGCTCACACCTGGCCAGCTGCGCCGCGTCCCACACCTCGTCCTCGGGGGTGAGGGCACGCTGCAGGTACTGCCGGCCTCGGTCACTATGTAAAACGTCACCATTGTTGTCATTACTGCTCATGTCCCCCGCCCCTCCTGGCAGCCCCCCACATAGGATGGCCGGGCATGTCCCTACCCTCCTTACACCATCATGCCCACACTCAACACTTTGATTCAGTCTCTACCACACTTCACCCTCCCATCCCCCTCTGTGCTTTCTTTGTTGTTCTTTCTATTCCCACACTGAAGCAGATCTTCACTTCTTAGCAGTCACATGACATCACTAATATTCATCTCATACTTCATTTCTTTGTTGAAGATAAATGACAAACAGCAAGATGTGCCTCAGGATGAACCAGCTCCTCACCTCGAGCTGGAGTCCCACTCGAGGCTGTCCAGGGTGACCAGGTCCACCATCCCCCTGAAGCCCTTGCCCTGGCCCAGGGGCAAGTGCAGGGGCAGGGGTGCAGCATGCAGCTTGGCCCTGATGGAATCCAGACACTGGGACATACTGGCGGCGGGCTTGTCCATCTTGTTGAGGTAGATGAGGCGCGGCACCTTGTAGCGGTCCGCCTGCCTCCACACCGTCAGCGTCTGCGCCTCAACACCTGAGGACCAACACCACGGGGCTGATCACAACAACCCTCCTGTCACCACCACATCCCTGTCACCACCACACTCTCTTCTCTAACAACCACTCCCTCCCTCCCTCTGTGCCTCACCGGCCGAGGCGTCCAGGATGGCCACGGCGCCGTCCAGCACCCTGAGGGAGCGCTCCACCTCCATGGTGAAGTCCACGTGGCCGGGCGTGTCCACCAGGTTGATGCGGTGGAGGGCCCAGGGCAGGGTGATGGTGGCCGAGGTGATGGTGATGCCTGACACAGGAGGAACCTGACGTCACGACAAGGATCATGGAAGCCTTCATGATAATAATTCAAACCATATCACAAATAATAATAAACGAAACTAATAACGATTACAACCTGCATTGATGATGCAACATAAAAAAAACTAAGAAAATTAAATAAGTAAATAAGGGCAACAAAACTACCCCTGCATGACAATGCCATGTTTCCATGGCCTGAATTTACTGGCATTAAACTGCAACACCACATTCTTATATAATGAAAACAGGAAAACTAGGCCAGCAGGTATGGCCGGCCACGCACCCCTCTCCCGCTCCTGGTCCAGGTGGTCCATGACGGTGTCCCCGTGGTGCACCTCCCCCAGGCTGCGCGTCACCCCCCCGTAGAACAGCATGCGCTCCGTGGTGGTGGTCTTGCCTGCAACACAACACCCAGGGCGTCAGGCACAGGCAGGCAACACAAGGGTGGTGGTGGCGCTCACACTGAGACAGTCTTTGCTAATTAATGATAGGATACTATTCCTCCTCAACAGGGAAGAGCATCACATCAGAATAAAGGGATACAATAAAACACAGGAATTATAGGGTTTCCAAGCATCCTGATAATATTTTTTCGATACATTTTATGTCTGATAGATATTGATGTGCATTTTAACAACATATTTTTTCTTTTTTTTCAAAATGATTTATCTTTTCATTAATTTTTTAGGGGGGACCCAACCTAAACAGCATTTCCAGATGACTGTACAACTGTAGTCAGACGAACAAACCTAAACCAAACCTGAATTTGTGATGCAACATACAAATAAAAAAAAGGTAATGTTGCGGCTGTGTCACCTGCGTCGATGTGCGCCATGATGCCGATGTTGCGGATGTGGTCGAGGGTGTGCAGCGGGTCCTGGGGGGGCGCCGCGCCGCTGCCGGGCCGCTGCTGCTGCTGGGACAGTCTGCCAGGCCATCAAGGCGGGGGAGAAGGGCAAGGACTATATTATAAGGACTATATATATAAGTATTGTCCTAATGCAAAAACGCTATCATTATATCAACATTCTCCGAGGCCGCCACTGATGACCTGAGAGTATACAAGACAGTCCTGCCGGTAAATTTCCAGATAAACACCAAACTTCTTTTGGTGAATGAAATTCTCTTTTTTCTGGTGAGTTTTGATGTGTTTTGAATGAATCTGCTAACCATTTCTGTCAAAAATCTCTTTTCTCTTTTCTTTTTTTGGTGATTTGCAACAAAAATGACAAAAAAAAAAATAATTGAACCTAACCGAACCTATACCTAACATAACCTATATCAAACCTAACGGTTATAATGGACGAGAACTTCGCGGTCGTTTTCAGAGACACCAACTAATTTTTCCTGGCCTACAATAGGTGCTTTTTCTAATGGAGATACTGTACGTAGTTTTATTTTCCGGAAACCCATTTAAAAAAAAAAAAAATTTAATAACCGAATTTTATGCATGGTTAAGGTTAAGGTTAGGTTAGGTATACTTAGTGCTTAAGGTTAGGTTAGGTTTCATTAAAACCTATAAGGTTAAGTTAGGCATACTTAGTGGTTAAGGTTAGGTTAGGTTAATGGTAATGGAAAAAAAAGTAATGGACGCCTGTGACGTCACGGCCCGACTGGCCGCGCATCAAAACACAATCTTTCCCCCTTAATGAAACACATTATATAGGCAAAATGATGGGTGAATTACCACGGAATATGTATAATGCCGATATATAGGACACGTACACCCTAAAAAAACAATAAAATAACAATGAATTAATAAGTATTGGGTGTCAACAATTGACGATTTCCAAGTGCATTATTTACCCAAACAAAAATCGACTTTTAAACGCAGGCTTTAAAAAACAGGGAAACCTATGAGCCAATCACTATGTGAAGTATGTATCTTAAAAACAGTAACAGATCGTAGCTTGGCGTAGAAACAAAAAAGCCGATTTTGGTTTTTTTTCTCGTTAACGTAACATTTAAACCCAAAACGTCAGCCACATTCCTTGACCAATGCCATGAAAAACCCGTCACACAGACACACACCAATACAAAGAGTGCGTGTGAACAGCCAAGGCCGCACACACAGCCCTTCATCGCAACTACAAGGAAGAATAAGGCCGATAAACAAATATAAACAAAAACCCAGACTGGCTAGAAAAAAAATTAAAACGAAATATCCCCCCCAGGCATATGATTAACGCATAAAACGATGCGGAGAAATCAAAATATATCAAAACACACATAAATCACCCTAAATTTGGTAGAAAAAGAATTATCAATAAATAAAGGCTAAATATACGGTGTCACTAATGGCTAAATAAAATAAAACTTCAGATACGTATAAATAGATACAATATAATACAAAGAACATTTAAATGAATGAAAAAACTAAAATCCTGACGCTTAAATCGAGGAAAAATGCGTGAAAATAATTTTATAAAGAAAATATGGTAATTATGGAGGAGAGTTTCACGTTCGTTTCCAGAGACACCAACTACTTTTTCTTGGCCTGCAATAGGTGCTTGTTCTAATGGTGCTAGTTTTATGTTGCACAAACCAAAAAAAAAATGAGAAAAAAATGGGGAAAAAAATTAAACCTAACCTAACCTTATGTTTTAATGAAACCTAACCTAACCTAACCTTACAGGTTTTAAAGAAACCTAACCTAACCTAACCTTAACCACAAAATATATATATTTTTTTTTTTGGTTTGCGCAAAATAAAACTAGCACCATTAGAACAAGCACCTATTGTAGGCCAAGAAAAAGTAGTTGGTGTCTCTGAAAACGAACGTGAAACTCTCCTCCATATTAACCGAAAATATGTTACGGTAACTATGTTACCTAACCCAGACTCAAATAAGGACTTAGAGCGGTTATTCCTCCTCTAATAGACTATATAACTAATGGATAATGGTTAATTCAACGATTAAGGCCAGAAAATTAGTAATGTCTCAGAAAATAACCGCGCAGTCCTTGTCCATTTCTTCCTGCCTCCTTGGTGGTGTACTGTCACCGGGACTCACCTGGGGACCCCGAGGTGCAGGTACCGCGAGGCAGGGGCACACCACACCCTCACACGCCCACACACCACTAACACTGACGCTGCCTGCATCTTCACCAACAACTGACTGCATCAACCTTGCCGTCCACGAGTATCACAGGCTGCAGGCCGGTGTTTAGCAGGACGCCCGCCCTGCACCCTCCCTGCGGCCTGCCATCGCCTCGCCTGCTGACTGCTGTTTACATAACACGCGTCTGCCTCTTGCTCGGGGTCTGCTGGACAACAGCAAGAAATCCATCTCACTATTCCATCTACAACAAAAATACTATAGTTTATCGTATAATAGTATTTCAAAATAACTAACTATTCTGTACGTAAAGATACAAAACGAGAAAGAAATTGCAAAGCTCCCTAAAACACTGACATCACTATTCCATCTACCGTACAACAAAAATAGTATAGTTTATCGTATAACAGTATAAAGGCGTTTTCTGCGGGGGATTTCGCTTGCAAGCGAAAGAAAATTGATTGCTCAAATTTCGCTTGCTGTTCAATCATCCAGGGAAGATGATTGTCCGACCCGCAAGAATTTGTTGTTGTTGTTGTTGCGGCAGCAAGCGAAATGTTTAGGAGTTTTCTGAGGAGGATTTCGCTTGCAAGCGAAATTTTTTTTATTGCAAGCGGTCACTTTTATAGTGCCCATATATATTTTATAGTGCCCAAACAAACATTTCGCTTGCTGCCGCAACAACAACAACAACAAATTCTTGCGGATCGGGCAATCATCTTCCCTGGATGATTGAACAGCAAGCGAAATTTGAGCAATCCATTTTTTTCGCTTGCAAGCGAAATCCCCCGCAGAAAACGCCTTTAGTTTGGGCACTATAAAATATGGGCACTATAAAAGTGACCGCTTGCAATCAAAAAAAATTCGCTTACAAGCGAAATCCCCGGCAGAAAACGCCTTTTTAATTAGGTGTCTTGCACTGACGTCACGACCTAGCGTCTTCAAGCCAAATGCCGCCCGTCGGAGCGAGCTGGAGGACCAACAAACTGCACTTGCCGCCCGTGCTTGCCAGCTTATGGTAATTGTCCCCTACCAAATATATGTTTATCAGTAGAAAAGATATACTGTTGTCTTCGGAAATGTTTGTTCTATAATATTATCAAATAAAAAACGGTAAAACACACTAAAGAAAGGCCATTATGAGACTCAAGAAATATGCATTCACCAACTCCAGCTCCCATTTAATATTTTGCTCGAAAACATTTTACATGGAGAATATCAATAGAAGTGGAATTTCATTAGCTTTCCATTGATATATTTCGTTATCTGATAAATGAATTAGCAGCATGCATAAATTAGCGTTAATTAAATAAATAACCTCATCAATCGGGAAAAATTACCCGATTTCATGGTCATTTATTTAGTTAACGCTAATTCATTTATCAGATAACGAAATATAGCAATGGAACGCTAATGAAATTCTGCTTCTATTGATATTCTCCATGTAAAAAGTTTTCGAGCAAAATATTAAATGGGAGCTGGAGTTGGTGAATATTAAGTTCATGCATATTTCTCGAGTCTCATAATGGCCTTTCTTTAGTGTGTTTTACGGTTTTTTATTTGATATTATAGAACAAACATTTCCGAAGATAACAGTATATCTTTTATACTGATAAACATATATTTGGTAGGGGACAATTAGAGAGAACTGCAACTCCGAAATGCCAGGGGTCGCTGGCAGTTTTAACTCACAATTTGGTGAAAAGTTGGTCAACTTGAAAGAAAAATATGGGCTTATTCCACTGCACTTAAAACACAAAAGTATAATATTAAGAACGATTTTCTTCTATATGTATATTGTATAGAAGCCTGATTCTGTAAAACATTGTATATAACCAAATAACCAAGGAGGTTATAGTTGAGGAGGCGAGGTAAATGCTACTCTATGATATTATATAGTCAATAACGAATGTTTAGAAGTTATCTATACCTAGGCAGTCATATTTTCCTGTTATTATTGTGTATCAATCAGATAGAAAGCCTGGAAGTGCAATGAGTCGACGCGTGAAGTCGTAATGTTTTGATTCAATCTCCCCGCCCACCACTCCCCGCCGCGGCACGTCGCCTCCACAATTATAACCTACATTGTCGCAGCAACAAGTCGATTTCGGCATTCTTTATTCTTCGTTTTTCCAAGGCATTGCTTATTGTATTTTGACAAACGTTTGCCAGACGCAGCAGTACTGTCTTAGAAAACAGTGTGAACATCGCCCAAATTTTACATGCCACAATATACATGTAAAAAATATATTAAGCTTTGCTACTCGAGGCGAGTAATTTGCATTAAATTGCTATTATAGAACGTTCCATCGTAATGCATGTCATCCATATAATTAGTAGAACAACAGAAGAACTATATTTTTTGGTATTCAGATGCGGTGCATCAATGTTTATCGCGAAATTAATTTATGAAAAATATTAGTCGCGGAGCCAAAACACAAGTAGACCAACCTTTGAGTTAAAACTGCTAGCGACCACTGGCATTTCTCGAGTTTCAGTTCATTGGAATTACCATAAGCTGGCAAACACGGGCGACAAATGCAGTTTGTTGGTCCTCCAGCTCGCATTTCCCGCGCCTGTCGCACCCACAACAAGGGCTGTGACGTCACGTGCAAGACACCTATTGCAAAATAAATAATTATTCTGCACGTAAGGATACAAAACGAGAAAGTAATTAAGCTCCCTAAAACACTGACATATATAGCTACCATGAACACTCATAATGGCGCAAACTTCAAATCATCCTTGATGGCGATCTGGCGATCAGGATGAAGCACACTTAACATTGACAAATCTAACAGCAATTTACTTTCTACAGAGGTGCCTGTAAGCTGATCCATCTGTCCCAGCCTCTGTCACCCTAAACACCATCCCAAAGTTAGGGAAGCATAATTATTATCCTCTACTATCACTACTTGACTATCACTAAGGGCAGAAAATCATACCAGTTAGATTTTTTGACATTTATGGCACATACTATAAATGTATTCCTGGTGTGAAGGGTTGTACAGACCTTAATGGTAGTGGGTGAACGTCTTCTAAGTCGTGGTGGTGATGTACAAGTTCAAAAGGACACCAAGTCAATTTTCTTTGGGCGTTTGCACTTTTTCAGAAAGTTTGACAAAACTGGGTAAAAAATAACTTGCATGTAATGCTGCACGCAAACACACATGTACACACTTACACACACACACTACCTGGCGCATCCATTATCCTGATTCCCTCATAAACTGGTGATAAAACCTTAAACTACATTTTTTGTGTGACTTGCACAGCTGTAAGGTTGAAGTGTTTTGTGACATACAGGGTAGCCTACTGCTGCTGCCTGCTGGGGGGGGCGGGCGGGGGGGGGGGAGTCACGGCACGAGGGGGTCGCGCCTCACAGGCTCTCCTTCGGGGCAACAACGCCATTATAATTGTCCGTCTAAACAAACCAGTAAATAACTCAAATCAGTTGATATGTAACCACAAACTGTTGTTCCTAAGGTAACCGATGTTCGCTTTCCAGACATTACTGATACAGCCTCCCACCTCACGGCTGGCTCCCTAAAAGTGCTGATGTGATGTTAGTCACTTCATTCTTTGGGTGAGAAATACAGAACAACACAATACATCAGGAAGCAAAAATAAGGCAACATATACATCAATAAATAATATAATAATAATAATAATAATGTAGCTTTCTGCAAGGGGATACTTTAACAAGGGATTTAATTTGAACTAATGTACAAGACATGAGCCAGCTAGGCAGAGGTGACCACTTCCGCAAACCACAAGCTCCCCAAATGCAGAAGTGTAAAAGGTTGCGGACTTGCAATATATATACATATTATATACATATATATATATATATATATATATATATATATATATATATATATATAATATATATATAAAATATATATATATATATATATATATATATATATATATATATATATATATATATATATATAATATATATATATATATATATATTATATATATATATATATATATATATATATCAATTGACATAAGTAATTTAGTAAAATATATATGTATTTACTACTACAAAAAGCTTTACCGTTACTTCTGCACTTTATGCAGGGAAAATATCACATACGTAATTGGTTTGCGATTGTGTGGACTTGTGGACATGCAAACTTCAAGAAATTATCGGACTTGCGGTTGCGGAAAGTGAGGATTAAGGTTTGCAGAAGTGGATTTTGGTTTGTGGTGCCCACCTCTGCAGCGAGGCAACACATCATGTCACTTATAAAGCTACATAGCCACATCTTCCCTCCACACCTATTGCAGGTACTGGCTAACAATGACAGCCACAGAATCACATCATTGATTGTGCACATCTTGCCGCACTCTGTCATGCTGCAAATACTATTAATCCATCACTTTTAATCCATCTAACATGCATTCTTTTTTATCTCTGCTTTCAGTGTCTACATGTCACAGCCATAAACAGTTTGCCTACTCAGTCCCATTCGTGCTGCTGCTATGAAGTGGCGCAAAAGAAACAAAAAGATGGAAATTTGGTGCTGAATTACCACATCATTAGAGAGAACGTGGAGCCAAAGCAGCCTTAATGGCAACGCTGGAGGTGACTATGTTGAAGACCTTCACATCATAGCAAAGAACAACACAGCATAGAGGCAGACTGAGTCCAAGCCTTCAGATAAAAGTATGATGTACTGTAGCTGGTGCCACTATCTAGGGTAACGGCATCAGAAAAATTAGTGCAAACAAAAGTTAAATTAAAGACCTACTAATCCATGACGCAGATAAACCATTACATGATTAAAGACCGTGAGATCACACAGGAAAACAAGCACAGTGTCTCACACGCTCACTTATGTACAAAACTTAAAGTAATCGTCCAGACCATTTCATCATTCCTGATTTAATAAGTCAAAATATAGCCATTATCGAGTTTATCAACAATATGTTGTCACTTTTTGCATCCTGTCACCCGTTTTTAAACGATCCACATTCAAAACCTGTAAATTCCCCAAGCTCTCCAAACAGAACTGACGACCAGCAGACGACGGGCCACGGCTCGGTGACGTCACATTAGTAAGCCTCCCAGACCAGCCCTATACAAATACACGGAGACTGAGAAAAAAATATAGTACTTGAAGAATTTTGGGTGTTTCTGATATTTTTTTGTGTGCAATATGGCATATACTTGCATCCTGTATGGGTGCAGCAAGAAAGCTGTGCCTTTCCCGAGAGCTTAGCACCTATTTTCATGCTATACGGCGAAGATATATGTGTGCAGACGGCTGGAGCGGCGGGGAGCGGCGGGTGTCTGCACACATACAGGGAGGTCCGAAGATACGAGCAGTTAGGTTCCACCTGGCATACTCGTAAAGCGAAATCTCGTATAACGAAACACATAACTAATGGTAAAATATAGGTTTGGTTCCAGGACCCCATCAATTAAAAGAAAAAAAGACAAGAAAAAAAAAAAGACATGTTTTTCAAGCTTGAATAAACTATAGCAAACACAACAAACTCTCAAATATAGGGCTCTATATACCACACCATCACACAAAACAGTGAATTACACTGTGTGTGACAGCACAGTAGGACAGAGCACAAATAAGTCACAATAAGCACATTAAGTAAACCAGCAAATCACTAAAATCAACTCACAAGGCACAATACATACAAGCAACAAAGACGTATGTACTCTTGGGGACGTCGCGTGATACACTAGACTGGAGAGGGTACGGTAGGTAAGGGACAAGGGAGGGCTGCGCAGACCTCTTCCACTGCCCACAAACTCGTCTCTGTGCATCTGAATCATTGTACATCGTTCACTTTTCCTCACGTTTTCCCCAACTGAGACACACGAGAGCTGGCTATTTCCACCGCTCACACCCTCCCCGCCCTCCCCACACACACGCGGCACATCTTCCCGCACCTCTCACTCGCCTCGTCTATGACTTAGTCGTGCATTTTGACGTATTTTCACGCTAAAACAAGGCTCGAGATAGGTTGGCAAGCGCGTGTTGTTGTTGTCTGCCTGCAGTGATGCCAACAGGGATGTGAATTTTTGTAGGCCACATTGTTGTACCGAGCCACCAGAATGATCATATTTTCGGATTGATTATCGTACAACCTTAGGTAAAATCACATAGTCAGTAAATGACTTTATAATTTTAGTAAATAACTTGGTAATTTTACTCACCCCAGTTTGAATGTCGCAGAATTGGATTTTCGATCTCGTATATTGAAAATAGACCCTAATTTACACATCTCGTATCATCGGATTCTCGTATATCGAATGCTCGTATAACGGGACCTCTCTGTATATCTTCGCCGTATAGCTTGGAAATAGGTGCTAAGCTCTCGGGAAAGGCACAGCTTTCTTGCTGCACCCATACAGGATGCAAGTATATGCCCCATATCGCACAAAAAAAATATCAGAAACACCCAAAATTCTTCAAGTACTATATTTTTTTCTCAGTCTCCGTGTATTTGTATAGGGCTGGTCTGGGAGGCTTACTAATGTGACGTCACCAGCAAGTTTCGCGCCACGGCTGGAATGGGGCTGTTGTTTTTCCCGCGCTTTTTACAAAAGTCATGTTTTTAGGGAAATAAGGCGTGGAAATGAATTATTTTTTGTGGATTAGGTATTTTGAATGAACATTCAACATAATTATGCAAAGAAAAAATGGGTCTGGACGATTACTTTAAGACAATAATTCAAAATATCAACATATCATTGTATGATTTTTTTGTTACAAAAATATATATAATACATAAGAATACAAGATTAGGTAATCACAATCAGGAGACGTAAAATTGTAAATACAAATAAAGTTGGAGAGTATAAGAAAGGAGACAAGTTGATAGTAAAGGGTGTGAGCATTGGTAGGTTGTTGAGCTGGAATGTTAACACTAGTAGGCAGTGGCTAAGAAGTCATCTTTGCAGGAAGGAATAATGATGAGTGCGAGAAAACATAACAAAGGAACTAAATTTGGGGTAAAAAAAGAAAATAACATGTAGGATGATGGATGGATGGATTTAATGGAAAAAAAAAAAAAAAAAAATGGTGAAAGTGCCAGCCATGAGAGGTCCTGTGGCACTGGCAAAGCATAGAAAGGGGAAATAAATGAGTGGAGGTGAAAGTTTTGTCCAGACTGTCGCCTCTCCACCTGTGACCTGTGACCTGTCCCCCAGCCTGCAGGTGTGAGCCACGGACTGCACACCTCTGTACAGGCCAGGCTGCTCACCCCATGACCCATGCATCTAGTCCCGCATCCTTCCTTGTGGACTAGTAAAAAAGAGAGTTCACAACACCTAAGATTGATGGATTGATTTAATGCCAAAAAAAGGTGAATGTGCCAGACATCAGAGCACTATGGCAAAGCATATAAAGGGGAGGGTTACAGAAATCTAGCGTAACGGTGAGAGAAGGGGAAAGAACACCTCGGAAACGCAAAGTAGGGGAGAGCGGGGCAGGTGCATGGAGGGTAGGTTGCATCATTGCCTCTAACTCGCATTAACTTTTTTTATTATTATTATTGTTGTAGTTGTAGTAGTAGTAGTTTATAGTAGTAGTAGTAGTAGTAGTAGTAGTAGTAGTAGTAGTAGTAGTAGTAGTAGTAGTAGTAGTAGTAGTAGTTTATAGTAGTAGTAGTAGTAGTAGTAGTAGTAGTAGTAGTAGTAGTAGTAGTAGTAGTAGTAGTTTATAGTAGTAGTAGTTTATAGTAGTAGTAGTAGTAGTAGTAGTAGTTTATAGTAGTAGTAGTTTATAGTAGTAGTATAGTAGTATAGTAGTAGTAGTAGTTTATAGTAGTAGTAGTAGTTTATAGTAGTAGTAGTATTAAGACGATGTACGTGTGATAACATGCGAGTTAGAGGCAATGATGCAACCTGCCCCCGATGCAACCTGCCCCGCTCTCCCCTATGGCAACCTGGATGTCCTCTATCAACCTTGCCCAACAGACAAGGGTGGCAGTCCGATGATCTAAAATTTCACCTCAGATGTTTTCTAATGTGTGTATCCTTCTTCCTATGTTAAAAAATAAAACCTATGGCACATTTCATGCAATCATAACAGAACTAACAAATAAAGCAAGACAGAATCAATATATAGACAAGGATCATTTCGGCCTTGCAGTCATGAGAGCTCTCCAGGCAGGAGACCACCGCGTCACCCCTTGTTACTTTTGTGCTCGTCTCTATAGCTTGTCGTAGCGTAATAAAAAATGTAAATATCACTAGGCTAAACTCAGGTCTGCAAAACCCCTATGTACACACACACACACACACACACACACACACACACACACACACACACACACAGCAGACAGCACATAAAAAAAGAATAGAAGATGGACCTGTATGCTAATTTGTTAACACTTTCCTGTCAAGAGAAATTCTGAGTCCGTCTGCCGTGAGGTGGCGTGGCAGCAACACTGATATTGTGAGGCCTCTCGGTCAGCCTAAAGTATTACAGCAGAGGTTCATGTCAAGTCTGGTTAGCCGGCTAGGGAGGCAGTGGTTGCCTTGCCCTAAATTGTACTAGGTCGCAATCATATGTCTATCAAACTAAAAAGTAATAAAGATATCACTACATAAATTTTAAAACCTTATCCATCAATATCGTCTTCATTATAATTCCCTTAGAAGACATTTGATGGAGGTTTCCAATCTAAAATAGGTGTGACATTATATATAATTCATGATGAAATTTGAATGATATGATTCACCTACCTGCTGCCTACCAAAAGCTACTGTGACAACAAGCTTTATACAGAACACTACACTGAGGCTGAATTGTGGTGCAACACTGACAATTCATGGGGAAGTGAGGATGAAAAGTCCTTACTCATGTATCTTCATCTACACATAAAAGTTCTCATTTCCACAGACGGGGAAATGCGTTAAAAACTCTATGTATGGCAAGTCGGCCAAAACCTGGACTACACAAACATAGTAGGTACTCTCCACCTGAATATCCGGCCATCATCAGTTGTTCCCTCGAGCCTCGTCGCCGCCCGGCCTGCCCAGCGGCTGCAGGAAGGACTTGTGGGAGAGCTGGGTGCCGCGGATCAGCGACTGGATGACCCACTCGGTGGACACGACGGGCAGGCCCAAGCTGGAGGGCCCTCTGCTCCTCGTCCTCCGGCAGGCTGCGCTCCCCCACCACCACGTCATGCTCTTGTCCAGCACACGGTTCAGGTTGCCTGCCGGCACAGGGGTGCTTGTGAGCAAACACAAAACACGTCATCCTACTCATCTCATCGTCTTTGATGATACAACAACTTGGTAACAGTGATGAGAGGCACCCACCTGTCCTGGGCCGGACTCTCACTTTGGCCCCGGCAGAGTCCAGCAAGGGCTGCCACAGAGGGCCAAATCCCTTATTGTCCGAAGAGCCCAGAAAGATGCGCTGTCCCGCCAGGAGGTACCTACGCTTCTGTGCTACGCCCTCATCCTCCAGAAGGTCCTGCTCACAGAGATCCCCAGACTCTTGCTCCCCAGACGGCAACAGGAACATCCTCCAGGCCAGAGCTTTGTTCTAGGGACGAGAGGAGGAAACAGTCAACCTCCTTAGCCAAGAGATATTTGGTAACTCTTTGCATCGCAGTCACAAGGCCTTACGGTCAGGAGAAATAAATACAGTTCATCTCAACAATATCTCCTACAGTGAGAAAGTTCAGCTTCCAGAACAGACACAGGCTATCAATAAGAGGGAAGAGACTGACAGGTGATAAAAAGAAGAGTAGCTAACAAGGTCCCACTTAGGAGAGGAGTTGCCCTGAAGGGTGAGGCCAGTGTGTTGCGCCCACCTGCTTGCATGAGTTGATCACCCATTTGAAGCCCACGATGGGCACCCCGGCAGCCAGGCACTGGATGTACTTGGCTGTCCGGCAGTGCACGTTGGAGATGAGGAGCAGAGTGGTGGAGGACGACGGGCCACTCTTCTTCTTGGCCTTCTGTGGCGTCTTGCTGGTGGAGCTGGTGGCTTGTTCCGCCAGGATGATCTCCGCCTCGGAGTACTTCTCCACCACGCTTCCGCCGCCACGACGGATTTGAGCGGAATGTAGTCCTTGTTGAGCGGCGGGAGGTCTTCTGGAGGATGGAGGCACAGGTTTGGAGGTCTCAAGGGGTGGGATGTGTGTGTATGTATGTACAAGACTATCAGAAAGAGCGGTGTGTGTGTGTGTGTGTGTGTGTGTGTGTGTGTCTGTGTGTGTGTCTGTGTGTGAGTGTGTGTGTGTGTGTGTGTGAGTGTGTGTGTGTGTGTGTGTGTGTGTGTGTGTGTGTTGTGTGTGTGTGTCGTGTGGGGTGCGTGAGTGTTTGTGTGGTATTCCATCAGTTTTCATTTACTGGCAGAGCAACGCTTGTGCCGTCTCATATCATTTTTATCATTCATCTTAGTCTTTGTTTTGCGAAGCCACCACCCCGGAGAGCAGGTCACAAACCCCGGCTAACACCCGGTACCATTCACTGCTGGGTGGACAGGGGCTCGGGATTTAAGGAAACAACCCATATGTTTCCGCTCCGCCCGGGGATCGAACCCGGGACTTTTCGGTTGTGAACCGAGCGTGCTTCCCCTACACTACGGAGTACCCTTGCCAGTACCTACGGAGTACCCGTGTGTGTGTGTGTGTGTGTGTGTGTGTGTGTGTGTGTGTGTGTGTGTGTGTGTGTGTGTGTGTGTGTGTGTGTATATATGGGTGGGTGTGCGTGCGTGCGTGTGTGTGTGAGTGGTACCCTATACTTACCAGAATCCAGACACTGGTTCTTGGAGACGCTGCTGTTCCCGCTGGTCATGAGGATGGTGTAGCCTGGAAAGACACAGGCACTCACACACCACTCAGGGCACACACTAACACTGAACAAACACGCAATTGTTGAAGAAGACAGGAATAGAGCACAGAATTAAAACAAGGGTAAATTTCCAGATGAACACCGAACTTCCTTTGGTGGACGAAATAATTTTTTTCTGGCGAGGTTTAATGTGTTATGAATTAATCTCCTAACCGTTTCTGTCGCAGATAACTTGTTCTTTTTTTAGTGATTTGCAACAAAAATAGAAGAAAAAAAATAAAATAAATAAATAAATAAAAGAAAAAGAAAAAAATAATAAATAAATAAACAAATAAAATTAAAAAAAAAAAATAATAATAATAATAATAATAATAATATTTGCGACAGGGAAATCTACACGGTATATATACTGCAATATCTCCCAAAATGTCTCCTAATATGACATCTGACTAAAGTTTGTGGATTTTCAGTTATCATAGCAGATAAAAAAAAAAAATTCTATCTGTACAAGGAATGGTGATGAGGTAAAAGTTAATGAATCACTATAAAGGTTAAAGTCACAACTGAACAATAAAATAGTAGTCGTGCTAAATAGTCAAATAAAAGTCAAAATATAGTAAAAATAAAAATAAATAAATAGTCAAAATAATAGTATAAATAGTAGAATAAATAGTCACAATATAATAGTCAGTCAAATAAAAGGCAGATCCAGATGTTCAGAAAAATATAAGTACAGTAAAACCTCTCGTATTCGGAGTCTCATTATTCGGACTTCATTATTCGGACCTCCTCCTTTTTTTTTTTTTTTTTTTTTTTTATAGGGGTCAAAATTTCCTACCTACATATTCACTATTTTTTATTTTTTTTTTTTTTTTTTTTTTTATAGGGGTCGAAATTTCCTAGCTACATATTCACCTTTATTTTTTTTTTTTTTTATAGGGGTCGAAATTTCCTAGCTACATATTCCTAGCTATTCACCTTTTTTTTTTTTTTTTTTTTTTTTTATAGGGGTCGAAATTACCTAGCTAATATCTAGTATTCACCTATCATTTTTATTTTTATTTTTTTATAGGGGTCGAAATTTCCTAGCTACCATATTTACTCTTTTTTTTTTTTTTTTTTTTTTATAGGGGTCGAAATTCCTAGCTACATATTCCTAGCTATTCACCTATCTTTTTTTTTTTTTTTTTTTTTTTATAGGGGTCGAAATTACCTAGCTACATATTCCTAGCTATTCACCTATCATTTTTTTTTTTTTTTTTTATAGGGGTCAAATTTCCTAGCTACATATTCACCTATTTTTTTTTTTTTTTTTTATAGGGGTCGAAATTTCCTAGCTACATATTCCTAGCATTCATCTATAATTTTTTTTATTTTTTTATATAGGGGTCAAAATTACCTAGCTACATATTCATCTATATATATATTTTTTTTTTTTTATGTGTTTTATACTTATCCCCCCTATATATCCCCCATTATTTGGGCAAACTCCTTGGCCCAATTATCGAATATGAGAGGTTTTACTGTAGTCTTTTTTTCCCATGATATAATCCTGTTTATTCCACCATCTCCTTTGGCATTGAAATGAAGGTTTTGTAGCCATGAAATTATAAAAAAGTAACTAAATATACCAAATAAGTTAGTTGACAAGGATACTAAACCGGTCAAATCTATAAAATATTACTTATATTCACTAAAAATCGTCTAATGGTGGTCATATTACAATGGAAATTACGTTCTGGGTCTCAAGGGGTTAAGTGTGGTATTCATAGTCACATACCATGATTGCTCGTGGTAATTGCTATGATTTTGTCCATTTCTACTCAGTCAAAATATCACTGATCTGTAGCTGCCATGGAAGTACTAGAGCAATCCTACAGTACTCCTATTGCAATCACAAGAGCTGGCATGACATTGATTTAATTAGGACATGACAAAATGTGAACAATGACCACGTACAATGATGGTATGTGACTACGAATACGGGCATAAATCAGGTCAAGTAATTAGAAGGTGAAGCAATAGAGTAAGGCCATGTTCTAGTCCCCTGCCTCTCCCTGCAAGCTTCCCTCACACCCTGACACCCTGAGGCAGGAGTATACAGGAACAGAGCAGCGAGGACCCACCCTTGAACATCTGGGATCCCTGGGGCGGCAGTGGGCCCAGGCTAGGGTCCTCCGGCAGGTCCTCCAGCTCAGGTTCCTTCACGGGTGACTGGGGTGTGCTGCTGCTGTGGGCTGTGAGGGAGGAGCAGAGAAGAGGTTGGTTTGTGTTCCTATCTTGAAAGGAGAGGTTGGTTTGTGTTTATATCTTGAAAGGAGAGGTGGGTTTGTGTTTATATCTTGAAAGGAGAGGTTGGTTTGTGTTTATATCTTGAAAGGAGAGGTTGGTTTGTGTTCCTATCTTGAAAAGAGAGGTTGGTTTGTGTTCCTATCTTGAAAAGAGAGCTTGGTTTGTGTTTATATCTTGAAAGGAGAGGTTGGTTTGTGTTTATATCTTGAAAGGAGAGGTTGGTTTGTGTTTATATCTTGAAAGGAGAGCTTGGTTTGTGTTCCTATCTTGAAAGGACAGGTTGGTTTGTGTTCCTATCTTGAAAGGAGAGGTTGGTTTGTGTTCCTATCTTGAAAAGAGAGCTTGGTTTGTGTTTATATCTTGAAAGGAGAGGTTGGTTTGTGTTTATATCTTGAAAGGACAGGTTGGTTTGTGTTTATATCTTGAAAGGAGAGCTTGGTTTGTGTTCCTATCTTGAAAGGACAGGTTGGTTTGTGTTCCTATCTTGAAAGGAGAGGTTGGTTTGTGTTCCTATCTTGAAAGGAGAGGTGGGTTTGTGTTTATATCTTGAAAGGAGAGGTGGGTTTGTGTTTATATCTTGAAAGGAGAGGTTGGTTTGTGTTCCTATCTTGAAAGGACAGGTGGGTTTGTGTTCCTATCTTGAAAGGACAGGTTGGTTTGTGTTCCTATCTTGAAAAGAGAGCTTGGTTTGTGTTTATATCTTGAAAGGAGAGGTTGGTTTGTGTTCCTATCTTGAAAGGAGAGGTTGGTTTGTGTTTATATTTTGAAAGGAGAGGTTGGTTTGTGTTCCTATCTTGAAAGGACAGGTTGGTTTGTGTTCCTATCTTGAAAGGAGAGGTTGGTTTGTGTTTATATTTTGAAAGGAGAGGTTGGTTTGTGTTCCTATCTTGAAAGGAGAGGTGGGTTTGTGTTCCTATCTTGAAAGGAGAGCTGGGTTTGTGTTCCTATCTTGAAAAGAGAGCTTGGTTTGTGTTCCTATCTTGAAAGGAGAGGTTGGTTTGTGTTTATATTTTGAAAGGAGAGGTTGGTTTGTGTTCCTATCTTGAATGGAGAGGTTGGTTTGTGTTCCTATCTTGAAAGGAGAGTTTGGTTTGTGTTTATATTTTGAAAGGAGAGGTTGGTTTGTGTTCCTATCTTGAAAGGAGAGGTTGGTTTGTGTTCCTATCTTGAAAGGAGAGGTTGGTTTGTGTTCCTATCTTGAAAGGAGAGGTTGGTTTGTGTTCCTATCTTGAAAGGAGAGGTGGGTTTGTGTTCCTATCTTGAAAGGACAGGTTGGTTTGTGTTCCTATCTTGAAAGGAGAGCTTGGTTTGTGTTCCTATCTTGAAAGGAGAGGTGGGTTTGTGTTCCTATCTTGAAAGGACAGGTTGGTTTGTGTTCCTATCTTGAAAGGACAGGTGGGTTTGTGTTCCTATTTTGAAAGGACAGGTTGGTTTGTGTTCCTATCTTGAAAGGAGAGCTGGGTTTGTGTTCCTATCTTGAAAGGAGAGCTTGGTTTGTGTTCCTATCTTGAAAGGAGAGGTTGGTTTGTGTTCCTATCTTGAAAGGAGAGGTTGGTTTGTGTTCCTATCTTGAAAGGACAGGTGGGTTTGTGTTCCTATCTTGAAAGGAGAGCTGGGTTTGTGTTCCTATCTTGAAAGGAGAGGTTGGTTTGTGTTCCTATCTTGAAAGGACAGGTTGGTTTGTGTTCCTATCTTGAAAGGAGAGGTTGGTTTGTGTTCCTATCTTGAAAGGACAGGTGGGTTTGTGTTCCTATTTTGAAAGGACAGGTTGGTTTGTGTTCCTATCTTGAAAGGAGAGGTTGGTTTGTGTTCCTATCTTGAAAGGACAGGTTGGTTTGTGTTCCTATCTTGAAAGGAGAGGTTGGTTTGTGTTTATATCTTGAAAGGAGAGGTTGGTTTGTGTTCCTATCTTGAAAGGACAGGTTGGTTTGTGTTCCTATCTTGAAAGGACAGGTTGGTTTGTGTTCCTATCTTGAAAGGAGAGGTTGGTTTGTGTTTATATCTTGAAAGGAGAGGTTGGTTTGTGTTCCTATCTTGAAAGGACAGGTGGGTTTGTGTTCCTATCTTGAAAGGACAGGTGGGTTTGTGTTCCTATCTTGAAAGGAGAGCTGGGTTTGTGTTCCTATCTTGAAAGGAGAGGTTGGTTTGTGTTTATATCTTGAAAGGAGAGGTTGGTTTGTGTTCCTATCTTGAAAGGACAGGTGGGTTTGTGTTCCTATCTTGAAAGGACAGGTGGGTTTGTGTTCCTATCTTGAAAGGAGAGGTGGGTTTGTGTTCCTATCTTGAAAGCAGAGGTTGGTTTGTGTTCCTATCTTGAAAGGAGAGCTGGGTTTGTGTTCCTATCTTGAAAGGAGAGGTTGGTTTGTGTTCCTATCTTGAAAGGACAGGTTGGTTTGTGTTCCTATCTTGAAAGGAGAGGTTGGTTTGTGTTCCTATCTTGAAAGGAGAGGTGGGTTTGTGTTCCTATCTTGAAAGGAGAGGTTGGTTTGTGTTCCTATCTTGAAAGGAGAGGTGGGTTTGTGTTCCTATCTTGAAAGGACAGGTTGGTTTGTGTTCCTATCTTGAAAGGAGAGGTTGGTTTGTGTTCCTATCTTGAAAGGACAGGTTGGTTTGTGTTCCTATCTTGAAAGGACAGGTGGGTTTGTGTTCCTATTTTGAAAGGACAGGTTGGTTTGTGTTCCTATCTTGAAAGGAGAGGTTGGTTTGTGTTCCTATCTTGAAAGGAGAGGTTGGTTTGTGTTCCTATCTTGAAAGGACAGGTTGGTTTGTGTTCCTATCTTGAAAGGAGAGGTTGGTTTGTGTTCCTATCTTGAAAGGACAGGTTGGTTTGTGTTCCTATCTTGAAAGGACAGGTTGGTTTGTGTTCCTATCTTGAAAGGACAGGTTGGTTTGTGTTCCTATCTTGAAAGGAGAGGTTGGTTTGTGTTCCTATCTTGAAAGGAGAGGTTGGTTTGTGTTCCTATCTTGAAAGGAGAGGTTGGTTTGTGTTCCTATCTTGAAAGGAGAGGTTGGTTTGTGTTTTATCTTGAAAGGAAGGTTGGTTTGTGTTTCCTATCTTGAAAGGACAGGTGGTTTGTGTTCCTATCTTGAAAGGACAGGTTGGTTTGTGTTCCTATCTTGAAAAGAGAGCTTGGTTTGTGTTTTATCTTGAAAGGAGAGGTTGGTTTGTGTTTCATATTTTGAAAGGAGAGGTTGGTTTGTGTTCCTATCTTGAATGGAGAGGTTGGTTTGTGTTCCTATCTTGAAAGGAGAGTTGGTTTGTGTTTCTATTTTGAAAGGAGAGTTGGTTTGTGTTCCTATCTTGAAAGGAGAGGTTGGTTTGTGTTCCTATCTTGAAAGGAGAGGTTGGTTTGTGTTCCTATCTTGAAAGGAGAGGTTGGTTTGTGTTCCTATCTTGAAAGGAGAGGTTGGTTTGTGTTCCTATCTTGAAAGGACAGGTTGGTTTGTGTTCCTATCTTGAAAGGAGAGCTTGGTTTGTGTTCCTATCTTGAAAGGAGAGGTGGGTTTGTGTTCCTATCTTGAAAGGACAGGTTGGTTTGTGTTCCTATCTTGAAAGGACAGGTGGGTTTGTGTTCCTATTTTGAAAGGACAGGTTGGTTTGTGTTCCTATCTTGAAAGGAGAGCTGGGTTTGTATTCCTATCTTGAAAGGAGAGCTTGGTTTGTGTTCCTATCTTGAAAGGAGAGGTTGGTTTGTGTTCCTATCTTGAAAGGAGAGGTGGGTTTGTGTTCCTACAAAGATTTTTCCTATCTGAAAGGACAGGTTGGTTTGTGTTCCTATCTTGAAAGGAGAGTGGGTTTGTGTTCCTATCTTGAAAGGAGAGGTTGGGTTTGTGTTCCTATCTTGAAAGGACAGGTTGGTTTGTGTTCCTATCTTGAAAGGAGAGGTGGTTTGTGTTCCTATCTTGAAAGGACAGTGGGTTTGTGTTCCTTTTGAAAGGACAGTTGGTTTGTGTTCCTATCTTGAAAGGAGGTTGGTTTTGTGTTCCTATCTTGAAAGGACAGGTTGGTTTGTGTTCCTATCTTGAAAGGAGAGGGTGGTTTGTGTTTATATCTTGAAAGGAGAGGTGGTTTGTGTTCCTATCTTGAAAGGACAGGTTGGTTTGTGTTCCTATCTTGAAAGGACAGGTTGGTTTGTGTTCCTATCTTGAAAGGAGAGGTTGGTTTGTGTTTACTATCTTGAAAGGAGAGGTTGGTTTGTGTTCCTATCTTGAAAGGACAGGTGGGTTTGTGTTCCTATCTTGAAAGGACAGGTGGGTTTGTGTTCCTATCTTGAAAGGAGAGCTGGGTTTGTGTTCCTATCTTGAAAGGAGAGGTTGGTTTTGTGTTTATATCTTGAAAGGAGAGGTTGGTTTGTGTTCCTATCTTGAAAGGAAGGTGGTTTGTGTTCCTATCTTGAAAGGAAGGTGGGTTTGTGTTCCTATCTTGAAAGGAAGGTGGTTTGTGTTCCTATCTTGAAAGCGAGAGGTTGGTTTGTGTTCCTATCTTGAAAGGAGAGCTGGTTTGTGTTCCTATCTTGAAAGGAAGGTTGGTTTGTGTTCCTATCTTGAAAGGACAGGTTGGTTTGTGTTCCTATCTTGAAAGGAGAGGTTGGGTTTGTGTTCCTATCTTGAAAGGAGAGGTGGGTTTGTGTTCCTATCTTGAAAGGACAGGTTGGTTTGTGTTCCTATCTTGAAAGGAGAGGTGGGTTTGTGTTCCTATCTTGAAAGGACAGGTTGGTTTGTGTTCCTATCTTGAAAGGACAGGTGGGTTTGTGTTCCTATCTTGAAAGGACAGGTTGGTTTGTGTTCCTATCTTGAAAGGACAGGTGGGTTTGTGTTCCTATTTTGAAAGGACAGGTTGGTTTGTGTTCCTATCTTGAAAGGAGAGGTTGGTTTGTGTTCCTATCTTGAAAGGAGAGGTTGGTTTGTGTTCCTATCTTGAAAGGACAGGTTGGTTTGTGTTCCTATCTTGAAAGGAGAGGTTGGTTTGTGTTCCTATCTTGAAAGGACAGGTTGGTTTGTGTTCCTATCTTGAAAGGACAGGTTGGTTTGTGTTCCTATCTTGAAAGGACAGGTTGGTTTGTGTTACTATCTTGAAAGGAGAGGTTGGTTTGTGTTCCTATCTTGAAAGGAGAGGTTGGTTTGTGTTCTATCTTGAAAGGAGAGGTTGGTTTGTGTTTTATCTTGAAAGGAAGGTTTGGTTTGTGTTTATCTTGAAAGGAGAGGTGGTTTGTGTTCTATCTTGAAAGGAAGGTTGGTTTGTGTTCCTATCTTGAAAGGAGAGCTTGGTTTGTGTTCCTATCTTGAAAGGAGAGGTGGGTTTGTGTTCCTATCTTGAAAGGAAGGTTGGGTTTGTGTTCCTATCTTGAAAGGACAGGTGGGTTTGTGTTCCTATCTTGAAAGGAGAGGTTGGTTTGTGTTCCTATCTTGAAAGGACAGGTTGGTTTGTGTTCCTATCTTGAAAGGACAGGTTGGTTTGTGTTCCTATCTTGAAAGGAGCAGGTGGTTTGTGTTTATCTTGAAAGGACAGGTTGGTTTGTGTTTTATCTTGAAAGGAGAGGTGGTTTTGTGTTCCTTTCTTGAAAGGAGAGGTTGGTTTGTGTTCCTATCTTGAAAGGACAGGTGGTTTTGTGTTCCTATCTTGAAAGGAGAGGTTGGTTTGTGTTCCTATCTTGAAAGGAGAGGCTTGGTTTGTGTTCCTATCTTGATAGGAGAGGTGGTTTGTGTTCCTATCTTGAAAGGAGAGGTTGGGTTTGTGTTCCTATCTTGAAAGGAGAGTTGGTTTGTGTTCCTATCTTGAAAGGACAGGTTGGTTTGTGTTCCTATCTTGAAAGGAAGGTTGGTTTGTGTTCCTATCTTGAAAGGAGAGGCTGGGTTTTGTGTTCCTATCTTGAAAGGAGAGGTTGGTTTGTGTTCCTATCTTGAAAGGACAGGTTGGTTTGTGTTCCTATCTTGAAAGGACAGGTTGGTTTGTGTTCCTATCTTGAAAGGAGAGGTTGGTTTGTGTTCCTATCTTGAAAGGAGAGGTGGGTTTGTGTTCCTATCTTGAAAGGAGAGGTTGGTTTGTGTTCCTATCTTGAAAGGAGAGGTTGGTTTGTGTTCCTATCTTGAAAGGAGAGGTTGGTTTGTGTTTATATCTTGAAAGGAGAGGTTGGTTTGTGTTCCTATCTTGAAAGGACAGGTTGGTTTGTGTTCCTATCTTGAAAGGAGAGCTGGTTTGTGTTCCTATCTTGAAAGAGAGCTGTTGTTCTTCTTGGGGGGTTGTTGTGTTTATCTTGAAAGGAGAGGTGGTTTGTGTTCCTATCTTGAAAGGAGAGGTTGGTTTGTGTTCCTATCTTGAAAGGAGAGGTTGGTTTGTGTTCCTATCTTGAAAGGAGAGGTTGGTTTGTGTTCCTATCTTGAAAGGAGAGGTTGGTTTGTGTTCCTATCTTGAAAGGAGAGGTTGGTTTGTGTTCCTATTTGAAAGGACGAGGTTGGTTTGTGTTCCTATCTTGAAAGGAGAGGTGGGTTTGTGTTCCTATCTTGAAAGGAGAGGTTGGTTTGTGTTCCTATCTTGAAAGGAGAGGTTGGTTTGTGTTCCTATCTTGAAAGGAGAGGTTGGTTTGTGTTCCTATCTTGAAAGGACAGGTGGGTTTGTGTTCCTATCTTGAAAGGACAGGTGGTTTGTGTTCCTATCTTGAAAGGACAGGGTTGGTTTGTGTTCCTATCTTGAAAGGACAGTGGGTTTGTGTTCCTATCTTGAAAGGAGAGCTTGGTTTGTGTTCCTATCTTGAAAGGACAGGTGGTTTGTGTTCCTATTTGAAAGGAAGGTTGGTTTGTTTCCTACTTGAAAGAAGGTTGGTTTGTGTTCCTATCTTGAAAGGACGAGTTGGTTTGTGTTCCTATCTTGAAAGGAGAGGTTGGTTTGTGTTCTATCTTGAAAGGACAGGTTGGTTTGTGTTCCTATCTTGAAAGGAAGGTTGGTTTGTGTTCCTATCTTGAAAGGACAGGTTGGTTTGTGTTCCTATCTTTGAAAGGAGCAGGTTGGTTTGTGTTTCCTATCTTGAAAGGAGAGGTTGGTTTGTGTTCCTATCTTGAAAGGACAGGTTGGTTTGTGTTCCTATCTTGAAAGGAAGGTTGGGTTTTGTGTTCCTATCTTGAAAGGAGAGTTGGTTTGTGTTCCTATCTTGAAAGGACAGGTTGGTTTGTGTTCCTATCTTGAAAGGACAGGTTGGTTTGTTTCCTATCTTGAAAGGAGAGGTTGGTTTGTGTTCCTATACTTGAAAGGAGAGGTTGGGTTTGTGTTCCTATCTTGAAAGGACAGGTTGGGTTTGTGTTCCTATCTTGAAAGGAAGGTTGGTTTGTGTTCCTATCTTGAAAGGAAGGTTGGTTTGTGTTCCTATCTTGAAAGGACAGGTGGTGTTTGTTGTGTTCCTATCTTGAAAGGACAGGTGGTTTGTGTTCCTATCTTGAAAGGACAGGTGGGTTTGTGTTCCTATCTTGAAAGAAGGTTGGTTTGTGTTCCTATCTTGAAAGAGAGGTTGGTTTGTGTTCCTATCTTGAAAGGAGAGGTGGGTTTGTGTTCCTATCTTGAAAGGACGGTTGGTTTTGTGTTCCTATCTTGAAAGGAGAGGTTGGTTTGTGTTCCTATCTTGAAAGGAGGTTGGTTTGTGTTCCTATCTTGAAAGGAAGGTGGTTTGGTGTTCCTATCTTGAAAGGACAGGTTGGTTTGTGTTCCTATCTTGAAAGGAGAGGTTGGGTTTGTGTTCCTATCTTGAAAGAGACGGTTGGTTTGTGTTCCTATCTTGAAAGGAAGGTGGTTTGTGTTCCTATCTTGAAAGGACAGGGTTTGTTTGTGTTCCTATCTTGAAAGGAGAGGTGGGTTTGTGTTCCTATTTTGAAAGGACAGGTTGGTTTGTGTTCCTATCTTGAAAGGAGAGGTTGGTTTGTGTTCCTATCTTGAAAGGAGAGGTGGGTTTGTGTTCCTATCTTGAAAGGACAGGTTGGGTTTGTGTTCCTATCTTGAAAGGACAGGTGGGTTTGTGTTCCTATCTTGAAAGGAAGGTTGGTTTGTGTTCCTATCTTGAAAGGACAGGTTGGTTTGTGTTCCTATCTTGAAAGGACAGGTTGGTTTGTGTTCTATCTTGAAAGGACGAGGTTGGTTTGTGTTCCTATCTTGAAAGGACAGGTTGGTTTGTGTTTCTATCTTGAAAGGAGAGGTTGGTTTGTGTTCCTATCTTGAAAGGAGAGGTTGTTTGTGTTCCTATCTTGAAAGGAGAGGTGGTTTGTGTTCCTATCTTGAAAGGAGAGGTTGGTTTGTGTTCCTATCTTGAAAGGAGAGCTTGGTTTGTGTTCCTATCTTGAAAGGAGAGGTGGGTTTGTGTTCCTATCTTGAAAGGAGAGGTGGGTTTGTGTTCCTATCTTGAAAGGACAGGTGGTTTGTGTTCCTATCTTGAAAGGAAGGTTGGTTTGTGTTCCTATCTTGAAAGGAAGGTTGGTTTGTGTTCCTATCTTGAAAGGACAGGTTGGTTTGTGTTCCTATCTTGAAAGGACAGGTTGGTTTGTGTTTATATCTTGAAAGGACAGGTTGGTTTGTGTTTATATCTTGAAAGGAGAGGTTGGTTTGTGTTCCTTTCTTGAAAGGAGAGGTTGGTTTGTGTTCCTATCTTGAAAGGACAGGTTGGTTTGTGTTCCTATCTTGAAAGGAGAGGTTGGTTTGTGTTCCTATCTTGAAAGGAGAGGTTGGTTTGTGTTCCTATCTTGAAAGGAAGGTGGTTTGTGTTCCTATCTTGAAAGGAGAGGTGGTTTGTGTTCCTATCTTGAAAGGAGAGGTTGGTTTGTGTTCCTATCTTGAAAGGAGAGGTGGGTTTGTGTTCCTATCTTGAAAGGAGAGGTGGTTTGTGTTCCTATCTTGAAAGGAGAGGTTGGTTTGTGTTCCTATCTTGAAAGGAGAGGTTGGTTTGTGTTCCTATCTTGAAAGGAGAGCTTGGTTTGTGTTCCTATCTTGAAAGGACGAGTTGGTTTGTGTTCCTATCTTGAAAGGGAGGTTGGTTTGTGTTCCTATCTTGAAAGGAGAGGTGGTTTGTGTTCCTATCTTGAAAGGAGAGGTTGGTTTTTGTTCCTATCTTGAAAGGAGAGGTTGGTTTGTGTTCCTATCTTGAAAGGACAGGTTGGTTTGTGTTCCTATCTTGAAAGGACAGGTTGGTTTGTGTTCCTATCTTGAAAGGAGAGGTTGGTTTGTGTTCCTATCTTGAAAGGAGAGGTTGGTTTGTGTTCCTATCTTGAAAGGAGAGGTTGGTTTGTGTTCCTATCTTGAAAGGAGAGGTTGGTTTGTGTTCCTATCTTGAAAGGAGAGGTGGGTTTGTGTTCCTATCTTGAAAGGAGAGGTTGGTTTGTGTTCCTATCTTGAAAGGAGAGGTTGTTTGTGTTCCTATCTTGAAAGGACAGGTTGGTTTGTGTTCCTATCTTGAAAGGAGAGGTTGGTTTGTGTTCCTATCTTGAAAGGAGAGGTGGGTTTGTGTTCCTATCTTGAAAGGAGAGGTTGGTTTGTGTTCCTATCTTGAAAGGAGAGCTTTGTTTGTGTTCCTATCTTGAAAGGACAGGTGGGTTTGTGTTCCTATCTTGAAAGGAGAGGTTGGTTTGTGTTCCTATCTTGAAAGGAGAGCTGGGTTTGTGTTCCTATCTTGAAAGGAGAGGTTGGTTTGTGTTCCTATCCTGAAAGGAGAGGTTGGTTTGTGTTCCTATCTTGAAAGGACAGGTTGGTTTGTGTTCCTATCTTGAAAGGAGAGCTTGGTTTGTGTTCCTATCTTGAAAGGACAGGTGGGTTTGTGTTCCTATCTTGAAAGGAGAGGTTGGTTTGTGTTCCTATCTTGAAAGGAGAGCTTGGTTTGTGTTCCTATCTTGAAAAGAGAGGTTGGTTTGTGTTCCTATCTTGAAAGGAGAGCTTGGTTTGTGTTCCTATCTTGAAAGGACAGGTTGGTTTGTGTTCCTATCTTGAAAGGACAGGTTGGTTTGTGTTCCTATCTTGAAAGGACAGGTTGGTTTGTGTTCCTATCTTGAAAGGACAGGTTGGTTTGTGTTCCTATCTTGAAAGGAGAGGTTGGTTTGTGTTCCTATCTTGAAAGGAGAGCTTGGTTTGTGTTCCTATCTTGAAAGGAGAGGTGGGTTTGTGTTCCTATCTTGAAAGGAGAGGTTGGTTTGTGTTCCTATCTTGAAAGGAGAGCTTGGTTTGTGTTCCTATCTTGAAAGGAGAGCTTGGTTTGTGTTTATATCTTGAAAGGAGAGCTTGGTTTGTGTTTATATCTTGAAAGGAGAGCTTGGTTTGTGTTTATATCTTGAAAGGAGAGCTTGGTTTGTGTTTATATCTTGAAAGGAGAGGTTGGTTTGTGTTTATATCTTGAAAGGAGAGGTTGGTTTGTGTTTATATCTTGAAAGGAGAGCTTGGTTTGTGTTCCTATCTTGAAAGGAGAGCTTGGTTTGTGTTCCTATCTTGAAAGGAGAGGTGGGTTTGTGTTCCTATCTTGAAAGGAGAGGTTGGTTTGTGTTTATATCTTGAAAGGTGAGGTTGGTTTGTGTTCCTATCTTGAAAGGAGAGCTTGGTTTGTGTTCCTATCTTGAAAGGAGAGGTTGGTTTGTGTTCCTATCTTGAAAGGAGAGGTTGGTTTGTGTTCCTATCTTGAAAGGAGAGCTTGGTTTGTGTTCCTATCTTGAAAGGAGAGGTTGGTTTGTGTTCCTATCTTGAAAGCAGAGGTTGGTTTGTGTTCCTATCTTGAAAGGAGAGGTTGGTTTGTGTTTATATCTTGAAAGGAGAGCTTGGTTTGTGTTCCTATCTTGAAAGGAGAGGTTGGTTTGTGTTCCTATCTTGAAAGGAGAGCTTGGTTTGTGTTCCTATCTTGAAAGGCAGAGGTTGGTTTTGTGTTCTATCTTGAAAGGAGAGGTTGGTTTGTGTTCCTATCTTGAAAGGAGAGGTTGGTTTGTGTTCCTATCTTGAAAGGAGAGGTTGGTTTGTGTTCCTATCTTGAAAGGAGAGCTTGGTTTGTGTTCCTATCTTGAAAGGACAGGTGGGTTTGTGTTCCTATCTTGAAAGGAGAGGTTGGTTTGTGTTCCTATCTTGAAAGGAGAGGTGGGTTTGTGTTCCTATCTTGAAAGGAGAGGTTGGTTTGTGTTTATATCTTGAAAGGACAGGTTGGTTTGTGTTCCTATCTTGAAAGGAGAGGTTGGTTTGTGTTCCTATCTTGAAAGCAGAGGTTGGTTTGTGTTTATATCTTGAAAGGACAGGTTGGTTTGTGTTCCTATCTTGAAAGGAGAGGTTGGTTTGTGTTCCTATCTTGAAAGGAGAGGTTGGTTTGTGTTCCTATCTTGAAAGGAGAGGTTGGTTTGTGTTCCTATCTTGAAAGGAGAGGTGGGTTTGTGTTCCTATCTTGAAAGGAGAGGTTGGTTTGTGTTCCTATCTTGAAAGGAGAGGTTGGTTTGTGTTCCTATCTTGAAAGGAGAGCTTGGTTTGTGTTCCTATCTTGAAAGGAGAGGTTGGTTTGTGTTCCTATCTTGAAAGGAGAGCTTGGTTTGTGTTCCTATCTTGAAAGGAGAGGTTGGTTTGTGTTCCTATCTTGAAAGGAGAGGTTGGTTTGTGTTTCTATCTTGAAAGGAGAGGTTGGTTTGTGTTCCTATCTTGAAAGGAGAGGTGGGTTTGTGTTCCTATCTTGAAAGGAGAGGTTGGTTTGTGTTCCTATCTTGAAAGGAGAGGTTGGTTTGTGTTCCTATCTTGAAAGGAGAGGTTGGTTTGTGTTTATATCTTGAAAGGAGAGGTGGGTTTGTGTTCCTATCTTGAAAGGAGAGGTGGGTTTGTGTTCCTATCTTGAAAGCAGAGGTTGGTTTGTGTTCCTATCTTGAAAGGAGAGGTTGGTTTGTGTTCTATCTTGAAAGGAGAGGTGGGTTTGTGTTCCTATCTTGAAAGGAGAGGTTGGTTTGTGTTCCTATCTTGAAAGGAGAGGTGGGTTTGTGTTCCTATCTTGAAAGGAGAGGTTGGTTTGTGTTTCCTATCTTGAAAGGAGAGCGTTGGTTTGTGTTCCTATCTTGAAAGGAAGGTTGGTTGTGTTCCTATCTTGAAAGCAGAGGTTGGTTTGTGTTCCTATCTTGAAAGGAGAGGTGGGTTTGTGTTCCTATCTTGAAAGGAGAGGTTGGTTTGTGTTTATATCTTGAAAGGAGAGCTTGGTTTGTGTTCCTATCTTGAAAGGACAGGTTGGTTTGTGTTCCTATCTTGAAAGGAGAGGTTGGTTTGTGTTCCTATCTTGAATGGAGAGGTTGGTTTGTGTTCCTATCTTGAATGGAGAGGTTGGTTTGTGTTTATATCTTGAAAGGAGAGGTGGGTTTGTGTTCCTATCTTGAAAGGAGAGGTTGGTTTGTGTTCCTATCTTGAAAGGAGAGGTTGGTTTGTGTTTCATATCTTGAAAGGAGAGGTTGGGTTGTGTTCTATCTTGAAAGGAGAGGTGGTTTGTGTTCCTATCTTGAAAGGAGAGGTTGGTTTGTGTTCCTATCTTGAATGGAGAGGTTGGTTTGTGTTTATATCTTGAAAGGAGAGGTTGGTTTGTGTTCCTATCTTGAAAGGAGAGGTTGGTTTGTGTTCCTATCTTGAATGGAGAGGTTGGTTTGTGTTTATATCTTGAAAGGAGAGGTGGGTTTGTGTTCCTATCTTGAAAGGAGAGGTGGGTTTGTGTTCCTATCTTGAAAGGAGAGGTTGGTTTGTGTTTATATCTTGAAAGGAGAGGTGGGTTGTGTTCCTATCTTGAAAGAGAGGTTGGTTTGTGTTCATATCTTGAAAGGAGAGGTTGGGTTTGTGTTCCTATCTTGAAGGAGAGGTTGGTTTGTGTTTATATCTTGAAAGGAGAGGTGGGTTGTGTTCCTATCTTGAAAGGAGAAGTGGGTTTGTGTTCCTATCTTGAAAGGAGAGGTTGGTTTGTGTTTATATCTTGAAAGGAGAGGTGGGCTTGTGTTCCTATCTTGAAAGCAGAGGTTGGTTTGTTTATATCTTGAAAGGAGAGGTGGGTTTGTGTTTATATCTTGAAAGGAGAGGTTGGTTTGTGTTTATATCTTGAAAGGAGAGGTGGGCTTGTGTTCCTATCTTGAAAGCAGAGGTTGGTTTGTTTATATCTTGAAAGGAGAGGTTGGTTTGTGTTTATATCTTGAAAGGAGAGGTGGGCTTGTGTTCCTATCTTACAATGTCCACTAGCATCAACAGAGGGCAGCTTGAAGTCTTACCCGGGCGGCCCCGTTTCTTTGGAGGAGAGGCCAGGAGTGGTGCCACTACAGCCACCACAGCCACCGACAGTTCCTCCTGCAGCTGGCGGTCTCTCTCCAGCAGCGGGGTCCTCGGGGTGCCTCTGTGGTGGTGGGAGCCCCGGGGGGTGCGTGACCCTCTTGGGGTGGTGCCAATCTTCCTCTTCTTGGGAGTGAGTTCCAGCCCCAAGTCCCCCTCCTCCGGCACGGCATACAGGTTGAGGCCCCGGGCGGCCCTCCTGCTGGTGGGCGTCCGGCTGTGCGGGAGTATTCAGGTCAGAATACACTCTAGACTATTTTTTGCCACATGCAATTCCAGTATGAAACAGTATGAAGTGTATATGTCATTGAATCATTTACTAACACAAAATCTAACTTTTCATTCATGTGATGACCAGATTGGTAATTTCTCATGACAAGACATGATGGCCATGGCAGGGAGCACCGCCTGCAAGGACCGGCCTAGTGTGGTGACTCACCTGGAGTGGCCCAGCCGGGGGTGCTCGTCGCCCTCGCCTGCCGTGGCCTCGCTCGTCTCCAGGTTGTCGTCGGCCTTTTTGGAGCGTGGGGAGTAGAAGTGCTGCCCTCCTGCTGCTTTTGTTGTTGTTGTTGCTGCCGCCGCCGCCGCTGCCCTGCCACGATGTTGTCCAGAGACACGTCTCTGCCCGGGGAGGCGACCATCGAGCGAAAGTGGTGTCTTGCCTGGAGCATGTGCTGGGCCTGTGCCCCGCTGAGGAGGAGGTGGGAGTGGGGCACGCGCTGAGTGGCCCCGCGGTCGGTCTCCACGATGTGCAGGATGGTGCCGCCCACCAGGATGTGGCCCTTCACCACGCCCGTGTCGCTGTAGTGCTCCGCCTCAGACTGCGGCCGCACGAAGCAGGCCTGGCCCCGGGAGAGCAGGGCCGTGGGCAGCAGGTACACGTCTCGCACGGACGCCTCGTACTGGTCCAGGGTGAACTGCACGTGCCAGCGGTCGGGGCCGTCGCGGCTGCGCAGGACGGCAGAGTAAAAATTATTGTCAGTGAACCGAGCAAACACCAGCAGGTCGGCCTCCAGCTCCACCTGGCGCACCCTCTTCAGGATGTGCGCCAGCTGCTGCTCCGTGTCTCCCCCCACACGCCCCACAAACGCCTCCTCCTCCTCCTCCGAGAGCGGTGCCTGCGAGGCCTGCAGCATCCTCCACACCTCGGGGGGCAAAGAACCCAGCAGGTCTGACATGGCAGGTGGCAGCCCCTCATCAGCCACCGAGCGAGGTCTGGGGCTGGATGGAGGAGTGGTGGCTGCTGCTGCTGCTGCTGCTGCTGCTGCTGCTGCTGCTGCTGCTGCTGGTACTCTAGTATCTTCTGCAACATCTGAATCTGAATCATCTGAGTGTCTAGCAGCCACGCCCCTACCCCGACCCCGACCCCGACCACGGCCTCGCCCCCGCCTAGATGTGCCCCGGGCAGCCTCTCCCCGCCCTCTGGAGCGCCCCCTGCCCCTCCCTCTCCCCCTGCGGCCGGGAGTCTTGGGACTGGCATCACTACTGGAGGGAGCGGGCATATCAGCCTTCTTTGGGGGCGAGTCCACCTCCACCACCTTGGGGGAATCATCTTCAGTCTTCCCTTCTGCCTGGCCTCTTGACCCAACAGCAGGCACCAAAAAGTCATCATCCTTGTGGGGTCGTGGGGGCGAGTGCAGGGTCACCACACTGCCCAGGGACAGCCGAGAGGACTCAATGCTGGAGATGGTGGAGGCACGACGAGAGTAACCCGAGGAAGAGGAGGAACTCTTGTCCCCCAGGTAGCCGGAACTGGTGGTGGTGGACAGGCTGCTGGCCTCAGAGGTCCTCCGGCTGCTGCTGCTGCTGCTGCCACTACCAGAGTTGTGGATGACACTTACGATGGAGCACACCATCAGCTGACTGCCATCTTGGATCACCACCAGCTTCTGACCAGTCTCTGAATTGAAGTACTCCACTGCAGGCCTCAGTGTGCGACTCTCCCTGAAGCCGGCCCTTCTCATCTCCAGCATGCTGTTGAAGGGCCCCTGGGCCTCCAAGACCTGTGTGTCAGGAGACTTGAAGGTCACACTCTTGACACTGGATCCTTCCTCCGGGGAGGTGGTATGGGACTTGGAGGCATCCTTGTCTGGACTGGGGACATGGGAAATGCTGCCCTCACTGGCACTCGATGGTGAGATCGTAACTTCCTTTCCTCCTTCTTCCATGAGTTGAGACACCCTCTTACTGAGCTGGGTTTTGGCTGCGGGCGGACGCAATTTTTTACGCTTCCTGTGCGGGGTGCCTTCCTCCTCGCTGTCCGTCTCCTCCACCAGGACCGGCGCCGGTGTCACGGAGGGTGCGGCGCCGTGAGAGCCGTCCTTCCAGCTGGACGCCAGGAGGGAGGTTATCTGTGAGGCCTTGAGGGACTGACTGGCGAGAGGGGTGGACTGGCAGGACCTGGTGGGTGTCTGGAGCGTCACGGGTGTGGAGGAGTTAGAAGCATTCTCCACCTCAGGGGTGCTCTTGTCTGTCGCATCCTTAGCAGAATGATCTGCCTTGTCCCCATCGGTCACATCAAGGGTAATCACTTCAGAACTTTTTTCAGCGTTCTTTGTGTCTGCACAGAGAGATTCTTCCTGATGGACTCTTTTATTGGCTGCTTTTGAGACCTTGACAAACAGTGACTCACTTTCCTGCAGGTGTTGGCACTCCTGTGATGAAGGCGTGCATATGTCGGGCAGCTGGAGCCTCACCGATGCCTGGGAGGACGGGGAGCCGAGGGGTGGAGGCTTGTCTTCTCTGATGTCTTGCTTCTCCTGACTCTCTGCTTCATCCTGGCTGTTCTTCTCCCTCTCACTTCCTTCCAGTTCACCTGCTGCTGGGGTCTCTGTTGGCTTGCCTTTGGTCTGAGGGTCTTGTAGAGGAAGATTAAGTAAGGAGTCAATGTCTGGCTGGGTGTGTACGGCAGGTTTGCATATCTTTTCGATCTGTGTGGCTGGCATGGTGCCCTCTGCAGGACCTGCCTCCCCACCTGCCGTGTGCTCCGTCCCTTCAGGCTGCTGTGACTCGCTGAGGTGTAGGAGTGGCCCAGAGTCATCCTGCGTAGGGTCTTGGCTCTCTGACTCCTGGAAGAGATGCTCAGACTGAGTGGAGGAGTCCAACACAAGATTCAGGTCCTGTGAATCAATCCCGGCCTCCAGGGACAGCCGCTCTCGGGGCTTCTCAAACACCACCTCGACGCTGCGGTTCTTTGAGTCGTCCTCGAGGATCTCTATGTCGCTGTCCTCCTTCTCAGAGCTGTGGCACTCGCTCTCCCCGCCCGGCGAGGCGTTCGTCCTCAGGGGCATGGGGAAAGATCTTATTGCCAGTTTCACATCAGATTTTCCCCCACCCTCCTTCCCTCCCTCTGTGTCTGGGGCAGAGGTTTTGTCTCTCTTGGTGCCTCCTGCCGCCGGCCGACAGAAACTTTCCTTGCCGCTGCTCTCCTCCTCCGTCTCTGCCTCCGTCTCCGCCGGCAGCCTGCGGGGTATCTCACAGGGGTTGTCGCTGCTGCTGCTGGACTGGAAGGTGAGTGACTTAACAATGGATGTGTTGGGTGGTAGCCTTGGGGTCCTGAGGGGCAGGTGGGTCTGTTTGGGACTGATCTCTACGTTCCTGCTGGTGAGGGCCCGGTAACCCACCTTGACTGGCTCGTCTCCGGACTCACTACTTGTGGCTGGCTCTGTCCTGCGCTGCTTGAGTGGGACCCGGGCTGAGTCTGTCTCTGAGGTGGGTGTTTCAGAGTCATTCCTTTTCCTCTTCAGGTATGCTGTTAGGGGGCTTGGGGTACCTGGGCGCAGGTGGAGTGTCGGGAATATCTGCTAAAAAACAAACTTGTCATAACCTCAAAAAGAGGGAGCCCGGATAGAAGTGAGGGGCGGGCGAGATGAGGAGACCGGAGCGAGTGACGAGGATGGAGAGTAGAGAGGGCCTTAGGGAGGGCTGGAAGGAGGCGTGAGGGAGGGAGGGACGGCAGGGACAGGAGGAGGTCGGAGGAGAAATCCTGATGAGAGAGAGAGGAGAAGAAGAGAAGAAAAGAAGAGAGAGAGAGAGAGAGAGAGAGAGAGAGAAGAGAGAGAGAGAGAGAGAGAGAGAGAGAGAGAGAGAGAGAGAGAGAGGAGGGAGGGAGGGAGGGAGGGAGGGAGGGAGGGAGGGAGGGAGGGAGGGAGGGAGGGAGGGGAGGGAGGGGGGAGGGAGAGGAGAAAGAGAGAGAGAGAGAGAGAAGAGGAGAGAGAGAGGAGAGAGAGAGAGAGAGAGAGAGAGAGAGAGAGAGAGGAGAGGCGAGAGAGAGAGAGGGAGAGGGAGGGAGGGAGGGAGGGAGAGAGGGAGGAGGAGAGGGAGGAGGGAGGGAGGGAGGGAGGAGGGAGGAGGGAGGAGGGAGGGAGGGAGGAGAGGAGGAGAGGAGAGGAGAGGAGAGAGCGAGAGAGAAGAGAGAGAGGAGAGAGAGGAGAGGAGAGAGGAGAGAGAGAGAGAGAGGAGAGAGGAGAGGAGAAGAGAGAGAGAGAGAGGAGAGGAGAGAGGGAGAGGGAGGGGAGGGAGGGAGGAGGGAGGGAGGGAGGGAGGAGGGGGGGGGGAGAGGAGGGAGGGAGGGAGGGAGAGAGGAGAGCGAGAGAGGAGAGCGAGAGAGCGAGAGCGAGAGCGAGAGCGAGAGCGAGAGCGAGAGCGAGAGAGCGAGAGAGCGAGAGAGCGAGAGCGAGAGAGAGCGAGAGCGAGAGAGCGAGAGAGAATGGCGAGGGCGAGAGCGAGAGAGAGAGAGAGAGAAGCAAGACAGCATATAATAAAAAATAATAAGCAGTATTTTCACATGAACACTGAGCACACCAAGGAATGCCTGCCATCCTGACAAACCTACCTCGGGGGTGAGTGTGTGATGAGGGCCTCTCCCGCCTCCTCCTCCTGTGACAGCTGCAGGATGGGCATGGTGGTGGCAGGCGTCATAGTCACGCCCTCAGGCTCTGCAGCACACAGCATAACAACACACCATTACCTCACTACCCTCACCATTGTGTTATGCATGGACTTCCCACACTGCTGTTAACCCCTTGAGGCCCAGAACGTTATTTCCATTCTAATTCGCGTACCATTAGACGACTTTTAGTGACTATAAGCAATGTTTTATAGATATGACCTGTTTAGTATCCTTGTCCACACTAATTTGGTATATTAAGTTACTTTTCTTATTTTATGGCAAACAACATACAATTTTGTATAGCCAAGGAAAGATCTGGGCGTGAAGGGGATAATACTAAGGGGGTGCCATGACACTCCCTGCAGCAAAATGATTGATTGTAATGCCAAAAAAAAGGGGAAATTATGCCAGACATCAGAGGTCATATGGCACTATGGCAAAGTATAATAAACGGAGGGGTTAGAGAGAAAGAGTGACATGGTGAGGGAAGGGGAAAGGGACGGACATTCTCTGCAGCCAAGGAGTGTTGTGATGTGTGTCCCGGCAAGTATTGAGCCTTACCTTGGGGTTGTACAGCCTCCCTCTGCAGCGGGTGGAGCGGTAACTCTGCCTCCTGACTGGCAAACAGGTCATCTTGGGAGGTGACCACTTTCTCACGACCTGCCATGACACAACACAAGGCATTAGTGTATATTAACCCCTTGAGACCAGAACGTAATTTCCATTGTAATTTGGCTACCATTAGATGATTTTAATTAATATCAGCAAGATTTTATGGATATGACCTGTTTAGTATCCTTGTCCACTAGCTAATTTGGTATATTTAAGTTACTTTCTGTAATTTTATGGCTAACAAGACAATTTTTTATAGCCAAGGAAAGATCTGGGCGGGCGTGAAGGGGTTCAGTTCATCTATGAGGTTCTGTTTACAGCCTATGATCAGTCACGTGTTATTGTTATATATGTTACAGTGTTCTTCTACCCCCTTACCACTATCACTGGTGGGGGCTACGCCAGTCTGGGGCTGCGGCGGCTCTTTGCCCTCACTCTCACCCTCCTGCTTGGGGTCCTTGTTGGTGCTGGCCACGCCCACCCTGAAACACAAAAAAGATCAGTCAAGTACCTAAGGATAGTTTTGTAACCTTTCCCATTTACTACTAAGATTTGCTTCAACACACACTGTAAAGGCTGATTCACACTGGTGTTTTTTCGGCATTTTTATAGGACGAGAAGTCCGTCTCTTGAAAGACCAAGCGATCGGTGTGTGATTTTTTTTGAAAACCTATTGCGATCATGACACCAGCCCCAGACCCAGACCCCTTCTTGTCCTATAAAAATACCGAAAAAACGCCAGTGTGAATCAGCCTTTACTCATCTATCTATACTGCAATCAAGGTGGAAATATCAAAAGAAATACACTATTACTGAGAAACAAGATCTAATAAAATACACATGACACAAGTACAAAGTCTCACCCTTCACTGGAATCACTGGAGGGTTCATGGCTGCTCTCTTCCTCCTCTTCCTCCGCTCCAACACGTTCTTTATCCCCCTTGTCCCCACCCTTCCCCTGATCCCCTCCCCCCTGCCCCCCACTTGTGCCCTCATCCCCCCCTGCTCCCTCCCTCCCTCCCTCCTTGGCAGAGTCCTTGGTGGCGTCCTCGGAGGTCTTCTCTCTACTGCTGGTGCTGGAGCCGTCGCCTGATCTGTGGCCGCTGGTGGCCTCGCGCACCACTCCAACTTCACCTGTGTGCAAGGATTCATGGGTCACACACTGGAACACACAGGTGAGGACTTAACCCCTTGAGACCCAGAACGTAATTTCCACTGTAATATGACCCCATTAGACGATTTTTAGTGAATATAAGCAATATTTTACAGATATGACCTGTTTAGTACCCTTGTCCACTATCTAATTAGGTTTATTTAGTTGTTTTTCGTAATTTTATGGCTAACAACAGACGATTTTTTATAGCAAAGGAAAGATCTGGGCGTGAAGGGGTTAATGGAGGAATGAACCTGAAGGGATACTGGTGAGGGTGGTGAGGGTGGTGAGGGTAAAGCAGTGCAGTGATAATAGCTACTTGGTGACTGTGGTAATATTAGCTAAGTCTGGGGCTAACTAATAGTGCTAATAGCCAGTGCTGGGCGTCGCGGAATTATAGTCTGCGATTCCGCGATCGCGGACTACCAAAAATCTATCGCGGGATTTTTATTAAATTTGAATTAATTCCGCGATCGCGTTTGCGATCGCGGAAAATGTTTTTGCCTTTAATTCCGCTATTTTTAGTCCACGATCCAAAATTTTGACTTGAAAAACAATTTTTTTTTAATTTTAGTTAATTTACTTAATTTTTCAACATTTAGTTAATACTTAATAGGTTAATGGTTAATACACTTAAGAGTTAAGACTTAACAGTTATTACTGGAAATGGGGGTATAATGGCTTAATGCTTTATTTCTTCGAAGAACACATAACTTTCGCTTGCATTCCCCGATCGCGGAATACACGATGCGCAGATTGTTAATTCAAACTGTAATAATCATTCCTGCGAGTCGCTGGAATGCGCGGAACACCAATGTGTTGGATCGAGGAATGAGCGATAGTGCGACCACCTACTTTTTAGGATCATGTGCACACTACACATGCTAATAGCACTAGGGTGACTGTGGTTAACATTAGCTGAAGTTGTGTCTAACAATATGTGATAATAGTACCTGGGTACCTTGGTCAATATTAGCTAAGTCTGTTGGGCTAACTAATAGTGATAATAGCTACTGGGTGACATGTGGTAATATGAGCTAAGTCTGTGGCTAAACTATAGTGATAATACTACTGGGTGACTGTGGTAATATTAGCTAAGTCTGTGTCTAACTAATAGTGCTAATAGCTACTGGGTGACTGTGGTAATATTAGCTAAGTCTGTGGCTAACTAATAGTGATAATAGCTACTGGGTGACTGTGGTAATATTAGCTAAGTCTGTGGCTAACTAATAGTGATAATAGCTACTGGGTGACTGTGGTAATATTAGCTAAGTCTGTGGCTAACTAATAGTGATAATAGCTACTGGGTGACTGTGGTAATATTAGCTAAGTCTGTGGCTAACTAATAGTGATAATAGCTACTGGGTGACTGTGGTAATATTAGCTAAGTCTGTGGCTAACTAATAGTGATAATAGCTACTGGGTGACTGTGGTAATATTAGCTAAGTCTGTGGCTAACTAATAGTGATATAGCTACTGGGTGACTGTGGTGGGACTGGAGGGAGGTGATAGGGAAAATATAAGCTAAAGATTACTATGGGGTACAATATTATGATCTTTGTAATCTGAATTCAGTCTCGGCCATGGTCAATACTTTTTGTAACAGGTGTACCCAAAGGATGAAAAGCAGGAGGAGGAGGAGGAAGAGGGGGGTGTAGGAGAATGACTAGGAGGAGGAAGAGGTGTGTATAGGTGACTGACTAGGAGGAGGAGGAGGAAGAGGTGTGTATAGGTGACTGACTAGGAGGAGGAGGAGGAAAGGGGGGGTATAGGTGACTGACTAGGAGGAGGAGGAGGAGGAAGAGGGGGGTATAGGTGACTGACTAGGAGGAGGAGGAGGAGGAGGCTGAGGTGTGTGGACTGAGGGGTGTGTGTGTGGGAGGCGGGTTGGCCATACTTGCACTCCTGGTGGCCCAGATGGCAGAGCACCCTGGGAGGGGCTCACCCTGGCCATTGCAGCTGCCCAGGGCCATGTCAAAGTCTCGGTCCTCGTTGGGAGAGTCAACGCGGCCCTTGAGGAATCTGTCCACTGGCGAGTGTCCATTTTCTTGTGCTGGGGTGACAGGAAACTGCGGCTCCCATTCCAGGGGCAGGAATGGGAGGGATTCACTCTCAGGGTCTTCAGGCAGCCCCAGAGAGAGCGTGTGGGGCACCTTCCGCCGGCCTGTAGGTGAAGAGACTGTGAGGCCATGGGAAGGTAATGGTGAGATAGAGGATGAAGTATGGAAGTGATTAGGTGGAGTGGTAGAGCAAGAAATGGTGAGGTGAGGAGTGGTGGTGAGGGAGTAGAAAGAGCATGAGTGAGGTAGTGAGGGAGTAAAAAGAGCATGAGTGAGGTAGTGAGGGAGTAGAAAGAGCATGAGTGAGGTAGTGTGAGGGAGTAGAAAGAGCATGAGTGAGGTAGTGAGGGAGTAGAAAGAGCATGAGTGAGGTAGTGAGGGAGTAGAAAGAGCATGAGTGAGGTAGAGTGAGGGAGACAGAGATAGATAATTTATTGACCACAGTGTACATAAATCTTAACATAAACACATAATCTTATAACAACAATATATACTGTAAGAACTAATATAAACAACACAAATAATGCAATCTGCAGTCCACATAATGATATTAAAACAAAAACACTGACCAGGGCCATGAGTGTCTGCCAGGAGTGAGGTGCTGTCCTGGGAGGGGGCTGTGATGTCCATGTCCTCCTGGCTGGGTGTGGTGGGCACTAGGTCCTCCTCCTCATCGTCCTCAATGGTCTGGCTCAGGCTCTTGATGCTCCACTCGTCCCCCATCTGTTGGCAGCGGTGTCGTATAAAATAGGTAACGCCTCGAAATAATTAGCGCCTTACCTCACCCCCCCGCCGTTCCTTACTTATTTATCACAAAATACTCCTTTATAAGTGATTAACCAGGACGTGTGAGCTACTGTGGTTGCTGGAGGTACTGGAGGAGACAGGAGAGAAGAGATTGCGGCACTAGTTGCATTATGGGGGTGTGGGGGGTGGGGGGGGGGCGTGCGTGGAAAAGTGGGGGTTGAAAGATGTTAGAAATTCAGCCGTTTCTAATAATTTACTCAAAAAATAAAAAAATAAAGCTCACAATTAATCTACCATTCAAACTAAAACTCATATTTTTTTCTACCACTCAAACAAAAGCTCATATCTTTTCTACCCAGTTTCTTCACCTCATATCTTTTCTTTAAAGCGACTCTGGTTCTTACATGCAGCCATGACCCTGTATGACCCCCGCCACTATGAGGGCTGACCCTATGTGACCTATGCCAGTGTATGATGGTACGACCTAAGGTAAAGCTATGAACAGGACCTTCAGACAGTAATACAGCCAAATTCCCAACATCCGACCTCCAATCATCCGACTTGTCCAAACAACCGACTTTTTTCACCACCACATTTTGTCTTGTTTTGGCCATTTATTTTACTTAGTTTTTTTTAGTTTTTAGTAAACATTGATTTGTGGCTTTATTTATGCATGAATTTTACTTTCGCATATACCACTGGATCGGCCTTCAAGAGCTGCATCTTTTGTGTTCTATACCATTTTGTCCTTACGTTTATGGTTACTGTGATATCCGAACATCCGACTATTCCAATTATCCGACCTACCTTCGGTCCCCCCAAGGTCGGATAATTAATACTTAGCTGTAGTTAATAAATGGCAAAAGGTACAAAAATAATCTTAGTGAAATAAAGTTACAAGGCATATTCTAACCCTATTTTTCCCTTCCCGCTATTCTAATACTCTTAACAAAACTAACAACTTGACTGTTTCACTGGTAAGAAAACATTTCATCGTAACTTCAAATTCTTCCTATGAGGTGACGGTTGCTGTTGACTTTACAGATCAGTTTGTGTTAGTGAAGGATGCTGTATCATCTCCAGTGTATGAAGGGGACCAGTGTGAGGTTAGGTTAGGTTTCATTTTTTTTTTTTTTTTTTTTGGTTTGCGCAAAATAAAACAAGCACCATTAGAACAAGCACCTATTGTAGGCCAAGAAAAAATAGTTGGTGTCTCTGAAAACGACCGTGAAACTCTCGTCCATTATAACCCCAATGTGTTCTGTCATGACTGTTGGTGTGTTTTCTTACCTAATTGTATTGTCACAGGATTAAGTCTAGCTCGTTATGTCTTGTTGTTTGGTACTAATGTATCATGTGTGTCTTTATAGCTCAGTGGTGTGTGTGTGTGTGTGTGGAGATACAGAGACGGGCAATCAGTGGTTCCCTACACACACACACACAAACACAACACACACACACACACACGCCCTCAGGACACACAAAGCACGTCTCCACAAGCTGCCTATTCCCTGCCACGGCCACCACCCACACCCACGCCCCCGCACCCCAAGGCAATACAGACAGGCGGGAGGACAGGGACAATAACACTTAACGAGGGATTTGACGTGAGAAAATCCTGTCCCTGAAACTCCCCTACAGCAGTCCCTCCGCCCCTACCACTCTGGGACCACCACACGGGCGTCCCCTGAGGTGCCCCTGCTGTGCCCACGTGCCCCTGAGTCCTTCACGCCCCTGCCTGGCCTTACCCTGGCTGGAGGAGCTGCCGCCGCCGGGTTCTCGGGACAACAGGACCTGCGCCTCACAAGTTTTGTTTTGGTGTGACGCTTTAAAGTCACGTGACGTCATGCAGCCCAGCGCGCCCTTAACCCCTTCAGCAGACCCACAACGTAATTTTCATTGCAATTTGGCTACCATTAGAAGATTTTTAGTGAATATAAGCAATATTTTATAGATATGACCTGTTTAGTCTATCCTTGTCGACTAATTTGTAACTAATTTGGTATATTTTAGTCACTTTTCGTAATTTTATGGCTAACAACAGACGATTTTTCACATAGCAAAGGAAAGATCTGGGTGTGAAGGGGTTAAGAACGGAAACTAACCATTATGTGTCCGTGTATTAAGGGTGATATTGATAAGGGAAGGGTTGTCAGGCAGGATTTTGGACCCAGCAGGTGGAAGGAAAAAGTCAAGATGGACCTGCGAAGGGCGGGCGTATGTTTAATTTCCTGCGTATATTCCTCAGTGTGAATGTCATACGCGTTTCTGACATGACAAGGGTTGATGTGACGGGTTCATATGTGTATCATAGGTAGTGTTTCCTATGTTGCTGTTGTGGTAGTGAATGACAGGCTTGTGGTGCGTGTGACAGGGACATAAACCTTCACAAAGTGCTACGTGCGTTCCAGCCTCCGCAGCCCCCTTGTGTGCACTGCGCGGCTGGCGTAGAAAACATCTTTTTTATGCAAATTGTTATTCTATGGTATTATCGTAATTTTGTGACTATATTTAAATGGATAAATAAGTACATACCCTTGTCTGCCTTTGAATTTCTGTATGAACTCGAATATACAACAAGTAATACAATTGGAAAAATCATACTTATATATTTAGACTATTATGAAAAGATTTACATGAATTTAGTATTTTCTGGAGGCTGGCAGTAGAGATAACAAGCAAATAGACAAGCACACTTAAAATATTTTACAACGACGTACAGTTCTCACACACACAAGCAAAGTAGCATAGATGCGTTTATTTATACCAAATTATTAAATAACTTTTCCTTACTTATCAAAAATGACAAATATACACATAACTTCCCCAAAGAAATTATTCACTACATCAGCACATGGAGAAATTTACCCTAAATACCGAAAAAATCTCCCCAATGTAATCATGTACGGAGAAATCAACTCAAACATTTACACAGCACGTAAACAACATGCTGATAAATCTCCCAATACAGTGAAAAGCTCCCTCAAAAGCAGTGGTCCTCCATAATAAGGCCACATTGAGGAAGCAAGGCGATGTGGCAGGCGGACGATCCACTGTTGCCAGAAACCTAGGACCAAAATATCTGTACTGAAAGTCTGATCAATTTACAGATATGAAGAATTTGGAGTTTGCCATTAGCGCCTGAAATGTCTCAGTGACAGGGGCGTATTTAGGATAGTTTATGGAACTGTCGCCGATAGGAACTCTCCCCGAAACACCAACTCAGCTTATCTTATTTTTGTGAGAAAAAAATATATAGCTACCGTAGATAACAGTAAAGTCGCCACCTGCAATCATGTCGCCAGCCGCCAAATATTACGAATTATAGCATTACTACTGATTTTTATGTGCCACTGAAGATGATACACAGTAGTTTATATCATGACTGTATAATCTACTCTGTTTCAGCGTTGTTTTATGCTTTGTAGCTGCAAGTATATATGGTTTCAAATTTCACTACTCTTTTTTTTTCTTCGGGCGACGACGGCAGCGGTACGACACTCAGTAAATAAACACTAGATCAAGGTAAACAAACTGACTCAGTTTGTTTACCTTGCACTACCGTAGATAACAGTGAAGTCGCCACCTACAGTGAAGTCGCCAGGCGCCAAATATTACGAATTATAGCATCACTACTGATTTTTATGTGCCACTGAAGATGTTACACAGTAGTTTATATCATGGCTGTATAATCTACCCTGTTTCAGCGTTGTTTTATGCTTTGTACGTATCTGCAAATATAACTGTTGCGCATTTTGCTTCTCACGTTTTTCTTCGCGCGATGACAGACAGTAAACAGTAGCTTTTCGGGCGACATGACACAGACTTGCCAGATCTTTCAAACTGGAATAGAATTTGTTTTCACGTTGGCAGAGGAATTTTTATATATCCAAGCATCTTCCGCAGCTAATATATATAGAGACTTGTTTTACTTTACCTCTAATTTCCCTGAATTCCCCAGAGTGGCGACTCAACTGTTGGGTTAAAATTCTAGCTGGCGACTTTACTGTAGTAGGTATAGTGAGGTCGCCACTCGGTTTTATTTTTGTCATTTGTTCATTCATAGCCCTAATATGACACAGATGAAGACGCAAAATGACACAGACTTTCCAGATAGACCCTTCTAACTTTCCTGAAATCATGGATGTACAAATTTAAGTATTAACGCCACCACACGTCTGTAAATAACAAAGAAACGTAGAACTGGCGACTTCACTGTTATCTACGGTAGGTAGATGGCGACTTTTTTGTTGGTAGCCACTTTGTAGATATTTTTGTAATTTGTTAATTTATTATATATAGCCATAATATGACACAGATGAAGACACAAAATGACACAGACTCTCCAGATAGCCACTTCTAACTTTCCTGAAATCATGGATGTAGAAATGTAAGTATTAACGCCACCACACGTCTGTAAACAGAAAAAAAAAGTTGTCCTGGCGACTTTACTGTTATCTACGGTAATAATAAATTTAAAAAAATAAAAAAAGGTATTTGAGATCCGGGGCTATATTCATAAAACATTCGGGGCTACACAGATCAATGGCCAGGCATAAGTACGTACGCCCCTGCTCAGCCTCAGTGATTACATAAATTTGGTGGCTTATAGAAATGTTGCTGTAGGTACGTAGTACTGTACCTAGACCCTTAATTCATGATGACGCGTGGGGGGAAACCTTCATCTACGGTAACTAATAAAAAGACGGTTTCATATATTTGTCCAGCAAAGGAGGGAATTACAGTGTAGCATTTGATCCAATAATAATTACACACACACACAAGACAGAAAAGAGAGAGAGAGAGAGAGAGAGAGAGAGAGAGAGAGAGAGAGGAGAGAGAGAGAGAGGAGAGAGAGAGAGAGAGAAGAGAGAGAGAGAGAGAGAGAGAGAGAGAGAGGAGAGAGAGAGAGAGAGAGAGAGAGAGAGGAGAAAGAGGAGGAGAGAGAGAGGAGGAGGAGAGAGAGGGGAGAGGAGAGAGAGAGAGAGAGAGAGAGAGAGAGAGAGAGAGAGAGAGAGAGAGAGAGAGAGAGAGAGAGAGAGAGAGAGAAGAGAGAGGAGAGAGAGAGAGAGAGGGGAGAGAGGAGAGAGAGAGGAGGAGAGAGAGAGAGAGAGAGAGAGAGAGAGAGAGAGAGAGAGAGAGAGAGAGAGAGAGAGAGAGAGAGAGAGAGAGAGAGAGAGAGAGAGAGGAGGAGAGAGAGAGGAGAGAGAGAGAGAGAGAGAGAGAGAGGAGAGAAGGAGAGGAGAGAGAGAGAGAGAGAGAGAGAGAGAGAGAGGAGAGAGAGAGGAGAAGAGAGAGAGAGAGAGAGAGAAGAGAGAGAGATTATTAGTACCGATAACCAAAGGTGGGCATTCCGCAATTTTAGTCCGCAATTCCGCAATTCCGCAATTCTGCAACATGCGGAATTGCGAATTGCGGACCGCCAAAATTTTAAACGCAATCGCAATAACTTGCGGAATGGGTAATTCGGTTGCGGAATTGCGCAGTTACGGATGCCTGAAAAAAATGCAGAATTGCGGGTTGCGGACCGCCAAAATTTTGAAACGCAATCGCAATAATTGTGACGGTCACCATCTTCAAAGTGGCAAGTGCCCGCGTGAACATAAGTTCCCACCAAATAGTGTGGAGACGACACTGCCAACTGCCAACTTGCCAAGTGTAGCACAGTCACTCAGTCAGTGCGTGCTGGAACTTGGGATTGAGAGCGTGTACGCTGGCAGTGTGTGTGATTAGTTGCCAACCTCCACGTATACATGCTGAACCAGAAGTGGGAGGAGGAGGAAGAGGAAGATTAGTAGATTACTTAGATTAGTGATTACTAGCCAGTAGACTGTGAAGTGTAAAAGTAAAGAAAAACACTAAAAGAGACAAAGACTTACTTGTGAAGGACAAGTAACAAGTATAGACAGAAACAGAATAGGAATACAGAAGTATTAAACACTAATAAAGAGTCTAGAGACATTTTTTGTTTTAATTGTAGGTGTTTTGTTTTAATTGTAGGTGTTTTGTTTTAATTGTAGGTGTCAAAATTAGTTTGCGGAATTGCGGAATTGCGGAATTGCGATTGCGAAAAGGCCTATCTGAAAAAAATTGCGGAATTGCGATTGCGGACTGGTGCAGGTCGGAATTGCGGAATTGCGATTGCGAAATTGGAAAAAAAATTGCGATGCCCACCTCTGCCGATAACTGAGTAAGGTAAATTAAGGTAAAATTCTCCCGAATCTATACTCGTTTGTACAGAAATTTCTAACCAAAATCTGCTGAAATTTCACGGCTCTCCTCTGGCAACACTTTTTTGGCCTTTCCGAGGGTGTACAGGCAGCGGGAGGCGGTACGGCGACATGAAGGTGAGTATTTACCTTATTACACCCTATGTGGCGGCTAAAACACCCCTCACTCCTACTCAAATATACATGAATGAATGCTGAAGGGATGAGGGGGAGTAGAAACGAGGAGTGGTGTGAATAAGATGGAGAAATGGTGATATCGCGGTGAGGCCAGCAGGGTATGGTGGCGGCCGCGTGTGTTTACGGTTTGCATGTCGCCACCCATGCCATGTGTGTTGCCCATTATGCTTGTTTTGTGCAGTTTTGTGTATATGTGGTGGAGGGTGTGGTATTGGGATGTTCCTTGGTTCTCTGCGGTAGCCTAGGGTGCAGTGTGGTGTGGTGGTGTGATGTGTCATGTGGTGATCTGGTATGGTGTGGTAGCTAGGGGTGGTGGTGGTAGTGTGGTAGCTAGGAGTGGTGGTGGTAGTGTGGTATGGTGTGGTAGCTAGGAGTGGTGGTGGTAGTGTGGTATGGTGTGGTAGCTAGGACTAGGAGTGGTGGTGGTAGTTGGTATGGTGTGGTAGCTAGGGATGCTGTGTCACCTGTGTGGTATGGTGTGGCGGTGGTATGGGTACTGTGTGGTGTGGTGTGGGTAGCGAAGGTATCATTAGTCATTCTGGGAAAGAATATTGGGGATTCTAGGCTTCTAACAAACATTGTTATTCTACCTAGCTGGGGGAGTTTTGACCCCCCTTGTGTTATTTTTCATTTCCGCCAGTTGTTGTAGGGGTTAGAAATACTCCTTTTGATGAGAACGAAACGTTCAGAATACTTAAAACTACCGATCGTGTATTGGTTTCAACTGCATTATACCTAATACAAATTATATAAGTTTAATGGCACGATGCTGTACATAGGTACTGCATAGCTTTGATGAGGAGCTTGAGGCAGTGACATTACTTAACCATTACACTCCTGCCAGGCCATGCATGCGTTATTGTATATAGTACCTAAGTATCACCACGAAAAGGCAGCTGCGGGGCCGTACATGGCTCCTTACCGGCAATTCACCTTGTGGTACAGCAACACCCAGGCAGCAGCGAGGGAACACTCCCTAACACCTGCTGCCGGGGACAGGTCCTGGAATGACCTTGTAATTGTACATTGTTTTGTTTGATCAGTAAGGTGCCTATCTCACAGCCTCTTGTGATCTCCACAGCTGAACGTTTCCTTCCCCGCCACGGGGTGTCAGAAGCTTTTTGAGTTTGATGACGAGAAAAAGACCCGCATCTTCAATGAGAAACGCATGGGACAGGAGGTGGAGTCTGACTCCCTGGGCGATGAGTGGAAGGGCTATGTGCTGCGCATTGCGGGCGGCAACGACAAGCAGGGCTTCCCCATGAAGCAGGGTGTCCTCACCAACAGTAAGTATCACGGCTGCCCTAACATTCCATCAGCCATTGTATCTATTTTGTGTCGCTGTACATTTACATTACTTAACCATCACACTCCTGCCAGGCCATGCATGCGTTATTGTACATATAGGCACCTTAAGTCTCACCACGAAAAGGCAGCTGCGGGGCCGTACATGGCTCCTTACCGGCAATTCACCTTGTGGTACAGCAACACCCAGGCAGCAGCGAGGGAACACTCCCTAACACCTGCTGCCGGGGACAGGTCATGGAACGGCCTGGTTATTGTACATTGTTTTGTTTGATCAGTAAAGTGGTGAATGTTGATGGAGTTTCCTTTACAACAGCTCAATCTTCACATTCTTATGATGCTAAGATAGTTTGTGTGTTTTTGTCACTGTTTTGCTGTCACGTTAAAAAAATGCATGAACACCTTTTTTGCACAATGGTGAAGGCAAGCAGGTAGTTATCCTTTCATGGTGACATTAGAGTAAGTAAAATAAATCTTATAGTTTCATAAACCACCCCAGAATCACGTCGACATTGAGATGTGTGTAATTCATCATCTCACATGGTACTATGTGTGTTCAAAACCATTGTTAGCTCTAGGCAGGAATAAGGGAAGGTGTAGCCATGTCCACCTGAAGGTTCTAACAAGTTTGTCAGTTCTTACTAGATATTGATCATTCACATATAAGCGGTGTTGTGCCACGCCACCCCACCACCACTTTCTTCCCTCCTTCCCCCAGACCGTGTGCGACTCCTCCTCTCCAAGGGCCACTCGTGCTACCGTCCTCGTCGGACTGGTGAGCGCAAGAGGAAGTCTGTGCGTGGCTGCATCGTGGACTCCAACCTGTCTGTGCTGGCTCTGATCATCGTGAAGAAGGGTGATGGGGTCAGTGGCAATTAACGGCACTAGTCTCAGTTTGCATCTGTCTAACTTGCTTTCTTGTGTTTAGTTTGGTATTGGTTCATCCTAACACTTCTCCAACACCTTGCAGGAGATCCCCGGCCTGACTGACGGCTCTGTGCCTCGTCGCCTGGGCCCCAAGCGTGCCTCCAAGATCCGCAAGCTGTTCAACCTGACCAAGCAGGATGACGTGCGCCAGTATGTGATCAAGCGTCCCCTGGCAGGCAAGGAAGGAAAGAAGCCCAAGACCAAGGCACCCAAGATTCAGCGTCTCATCACCCCTGTTGTGCTGCAGGTGAGTTGAGGACCTTAAGTCAGGTCTAAAGTAAGTTAAGTCAGGACCACAAAAAGGCAGCTGCGGGGCCCTACATGGCTCCTTACCGGCAATTCACCTTGTGGTACAGCAGCACCCAGGCAGCAGCGAGGGAACACTACTCCCTAACACCTGCTGCCGGGGACATTTCCTGGAACGATGATGATGGTGTCAGGATTAGGGGCACCGGCTAGTACTGTATTCAAGGGGCCTGGATCTTGTGACTTGTATTCATTCCTCACTTGTAAATTTGACACCGAGCTTCAGTTATCCTTTTCTCATTCCTGTACCTGCTTTAGATACTTGTATAATAGTAAGCACTGTGTCTGTGTACGCCATATTCATATTTCTAAAACCATTTACCATCAGTGATCTCTTGGTTATGGATCATGTTTCATAGGGGGTGATGCAATGGACTTGTCAGGTGCTCTCCAGGTGCATCTTTTCCCATGTATGCTGAGGTGTTTTCCCCCCGCAGCGCAAGAGACATAAGAAGGCCCTGAAGAGGCAGCGTGCCGTCAAGAACAAGGAGGAGAAGGCCGACTACGCCAAGCTGCTGGCTGTCCGACAGAAGGAAGCCAAGGAGAAGAGGCAGGAAGAGATCCGTCGCCGGCGCTCCTCCATGCGGGAGTCCAAGTCCTCTGAGAAATCTGAGAAATCCGAGAAGTCAGAGAAATCCGAGAAGTCAGAGAAACCTGAGAAGTCGGAGAAACCTGAAAAGTCAGAGAAACCTGAGAAGTCAGAGAAAGCTGAGAAATCTAAATAGATCAATAAAGTCATAAGTTGGTACTCTGTGTTTGGTGACCTCAAGTGTGAATGACAAAGGTGGTGGAAACTTCCGAGCTTGAGATTGTCTTGTTAACCCCTTGAGGCCCAGAATGTAATTTCCATTGTAATTTGGGTACCATTAGACGCTTTTTAGTGACTAAGCAATATTTTATGGCTATGACCTGTTTAGTATCCTTGTCCACTAACTAATTTAGTATATTAAGTTATTTTCGTAATTTTGTGGCTAAGAACGGACAATTTTTTGAGAGCAAAGGAAAGATCTGGGCGTGAAGGGGTTAAATGCTTCAATGGAAATGGTTTTATAAAGTTTTTATTTCATCTATTTAAAGTAATCGTCCAGACCATTTCATCATTCCTGATTTAATGCAATCAAATCATAGCCATTAACGAGTATATCAACAATACGTCGTCACTTTTTGTATCCAGTCAGCCGTTTTTAAATTGCAATCAAAATCTGCAAATTCCCCGAGTTTTCAAAACACAAGGTTTGCAGACGCTCAGGCTCAGGCTCGGTGACGTAGCATCAGGGAGGCTCATCTTCCCGCGCTGATCAGAGGCACGTAAACATAGATAAATATAGTACTTGAAGATATGTGGGTGTTTCTGATAGATTTTTTTTGCTATATGCCACATGCATGCATCCTTTATGGGTGCAGCAAGACAGCTGTGCCTTTCGAGAAAAGTTTGCACACGGAAAGGAGTGGCGTGTGTAGGGTGATACACGCCTATAGTGTATTAATATATTGTATAGTTAAGGTTAGGTTAGGTATACTTTGTGGTTAAGGTTAGGTTAGGTATACTTTGTGGTTAAGGTTAGGTTAGGTATACTTTGTGGTTAAGGTTAGGTTAGGTATACTTTGTGATTAAGGTTAGGTTAGGTATACTTTGTGGTTAAGGTTAGGTTAGGTATACTTTGTGGTTAAGGTTAGGTTAGGTATACTTTGTGGTTAAGGTTAGGTTAGGTATACTTTGTGGTTAAGGTTAGGTTAGGTATACTTTGTGGTTAAGGTTAGGTTAGGTATACTTTGTGGTTAAGGTTAGGTTAGGTATACTTTGTGGTTAAGGTTAGGTTAGGTATACTTTGTGGTTAAGGTTAGGTTAGGTATACTTTGTGGTTAAGGTTAGGTTAGGTATACTTTGTGGTTAAGGTTAGGTTAGGTATACTTTGTGGTTAAGGTTAGGTTAAGTATACTTTGTGGTTAAGGTTAGGTTAGGTATACTTTTTGGTTAAGGTTAGGTTAGGTATACTTTGTGGTTAAGGTTAGGTTAGGTATACTTTGTGGTTACGGTTAGGTTAGGTATAATTTGTGGTTAAGGTTAGGTTAGGTTTCATTAAAACCTATAAGGTTATGCATAAATGCATGCTTGGTATGCATTTAATATAGGCGGCCTGATTCAACTGGTGGCCCGAATCAACTGTATTCGTTATAGTGAGGTTAGGTTAGTAACTTTTAGGGGTTATAGTGAGGCTAGATTAGCAACCCTTAGGGGGTCCATGGGGGGCGCAGCCCCTTGTGACTAGAAAGGTTAGGTTTTTCTTTGACCTATGACCAGCAAGCATGGTGGCCTTAAGGAAAACTTGGGTTTTTGGGTAAGGAAGGCAGACACGACTCATTTATTGCTCTCCCAAAATTGTCCAAATCTATACATATATCAATTAAGGAAAATTCCCTAGCAATGGGTATCTAGGGAAATCCCTAATTTAGGGAATTCCCTAGATTTTTACATATAGTGACTGATGATTATTTGGGGAGCCATAAATCACTTATATTTGCTTCCCCCACCCAAAAACCTCGTATTCCCGCCAGTTCCCCAGGCTTGTTGGCTATAGGGGGAAGAAAAAAAAGATAGGGGTGAAGGACTTCTTCCAAAGTTTTACCGTGCCAGGTCCTCCTGCTGAACCTCAGGCTCTGCTAACACCTGTTCATCCACCTCGTACTCGGGGCTCAAACATATAGGATCCCATGACAATCTGAGGTTCGTTTTCCTCATAGTATACGCGACCAGCGTCATTTCTTTCGGAGTCAGATTGAGCATCGTACTCTAAATCTGTCACAGCGACAGATTCACTGTCTGACACCGAAGTACAATCGCTCATCATAACATTTGCCGACAGGTGTCAGACTAGAGTGTCTGCGGGCGTCCCTGTTCTGACGTCATCAATAACAGTCGTAGCCCTGTTGGTGGGAAGATTTTTTTTTTCGCGCGCTTTTTACAAAAGTCGTGTTTTTACGGAAATAAGGCCTGGAAATCAATTATTTTTGGTGGATTAGGTGCTTTGAATAATAATTCAACATAATTCGGCAAAAAAAAAATGGGTCTGGACGATTACTTTAAAGAAAACAAAATTGGGTAATGATAGGTGAGGCTGACAGGGGCGAGCAAGGCTGAACAAACTAGATAGGGTGAGGTCACAGGAGACTCAGACCTTTGTTAGAACCCGATTAAGAACTAGAGGCTCCCAGCGGCGAAGTGTGTGTGACGGGAAAACAGGTGCTGGGTCCTGTGCCCTACATGACTGGGGAGCCACATAGGATAATGGCGAGTCACTGAATCATGTATGTCCTATCCAATAGAACTAATCCTTGGGTAGGGATACAAAATAATTTTTATATGAGGGGGCGTTGTTTCACGAGCACCACGTAATGGGATCTTTCTACCAACTAAAAAAAAAATGAACAGTGGTTGACTAGTAAATCCCTTCACCTTGAATATTGGGAGGAAAATTCCATGACCGGGATGAATATCAAAATGTATTACAAATTCTGCAATGATAAAGCTAGTGAAGGAAAAATAAATTCATTGGGGATCATTGTGCAGCGGATTAAGGGGGGGTTAAGATTAAACCCTTGAGGCCCAGACCGTAATTTCCATTGTATTTTCGCTACCATTAGACGATTTTTAATGAAGATAAGCAATATTTTATAGATATGACCTGCTTAGTATCCTTGTCCACTAGGTAGCTTACCACCAGTGGCGTACCCAGAAAATTTAAAAGGGGGGAGCCAAAATATGAATATAAATATATATATATATATATATTATACATAACAAACCACATATATATATATATATATATATATATATATATATATATATTATAAATATATTTATATATTATAATTTATTCTTTGCAAAGGGGGGGGCCATGACCGCATGCCACCCCCCCCCCTCGGTACGCCACTGCTTACCACCTTAACTACCTTTAATTAAACTACATATACTTCTGTCATTATTGCGTCACCTGTCACAGACGCGCACGCACCCAAAAGCCCCGGAGATCGGCCCCTGGTATATTGAGCTACTTCTCGTAATCCTATGGCTAACAACAGACGATTTTACATAACAAAGGAAAGAATGGGTTAAACCTATCATGTACGAACACCTGTGAGCCACGTCTACATCAAGGCACCAACGATGACCGAATATTTCAACGCCACTGTACAACGCTGCCTGTGCGGGCCACCTGTGTGCGTGCAGCTGTGGCGACAGGGGGAAGCTGCAACAATAACACATCTGCATACGTATAGTGCACTGCAACCTGGCGTCATGACACGAGCGCCCTTATTCTTGATCCTGCTGACGGTGGTTGCTGTAGGTATACTATGTGTGTGTGTGTGTCCTGCAGGCTGGCTAAATTAAGGTTAACTTTCCCGCGATAAATAAGCAGAAAGTTTCAAGGTGTACTACAATGTTACCGAGGTCAAAAAACAGGAATAGGCTAATTTACAACAATAATAATGGTTATCAGGACGTACAATAATAATGATATACAGCCTAAAAACAGGACGTATAATTATGTGTGTGTATGTCTATATCCTATGCCACATCCTTGATCTTTTCTTTCTTGTGATCGCCGCCACTGTTAATGTATACTGCAAGAGTCACCCGTAAGCAATCCGTACATCGCCCTTATCTCCCCATTGTCTGTCGTGAAGGCACCGTTAAGTCCTCCCGGAGATTAGACACTACCGCAATAAACATCCGCCGCTCTCTTTATCCAGGATGTGACATTTCCCTTAGAGCAGCGTTATGTAGCGACATTAAGGAGCGGCTCTCAACACAGGAGGAAAACAAATAAGAGAGGAGGTGTGGTTATGAGGTGTTATATTGGTGGTTGGTTCTGAATAAAGGTCTTTCTCCTACAGGTAGAGTCTATACTACCGTCTGGCCCGCCTCCCGTGTCCCAAGCGGATGTGATGAAGTTCCTGCCAGTCCTACAGGTAAAGCTGCCTCTTGTGTGTGTGTGAAAGAGAGATCGAGAGAATGCACATAAACAGAACCAGTTTCACAGATTCACAAGTATTGCATCTCTCTGTGTGTGTGGTGTGCGTGTGTGTGTGAGAGAGAGGGAGAATGACAGAACCAGTTTCACAGATTCACAAGTATTGCATCTCTCTCTGTGTGTCTGGTGTGCGTGTGTGTGTGTGAGAGAGAATGACAGAACCAGTTTCACAGATTCACAAGTTTTGCATCTCTCTCTCTCTCCACCAGATACTGCTGATACACAGGGAACCCTCCACGGTGAAAGTAACCCAAACCATACGCATCCACGTGTCTGCTAAATGCTGTGACGCGCTTGACAACCCACCTGCTCACCGAAACGATATGCTGCCCCCCATCGCCGCCCTCAGGAGTGACGAGTGTTGTTCCCAGTTCACCTGCTGCGCCCTCGAGCTTCCGTGCTGCGTCAGGAATATGTAGTCGGGTGTTCTGGTAGTAGTGTAGCGGGTAGCCCTCTGTAGCCGGGGAGGGAGGGAGCAGCCGTGAGGAACCCAGGAGACATGAAGGGAGGAAGAACAAGCTTGTGATAGAAAAAAAAAGATAGATAGATGGATGTGATTGACGAATAAAAAAAAAGTAGGAGGTTCAAAATGTAAAATGATGCGATTTTTGGCGCTACAAAATACGTCTTATATATATTATGTAACAATAAATGGGGTTGAAATTAAGGCGAAATAATTGAATAAATAGTTTTTGATTGCAATGCACATGTTTTTTTTTCTCCTATCTGATCTGATGTGTTAAATAGATAGATAGTTTAGATATAAGGATGTACACGCACGCACACACACACACACACACACACCTGCGTACAGTAGCTACCAAGCATATAAATGAGAGGTAACGGGAAGTAGTACTCGCGCAAGGACATCATAATTAAACTTGCCCATCTTCCAACACACACACGCACACACACACACACATACACACACACGCAACACACACACGCACACACGCAACACACACACACACGCACACGGTCATCAATCATACAAGTACCCAACCTCCTTCACGTTTCGCCCACGCAGCCTTTTCACTCCCTCATTCCTTGTCTCTTCTACAAATCCTCAAAGGTGTGTCTCTCGGCCGTGACTCACCGTACCGTCATGCCTCAGTGCCACAGCCCGCCACAGTACCGCAGCGCAGGCCAAAAAGGTACCATGTAGCGTGACTTTTAACACTGTATATTGAGTTACCATCACGGGGAAGATTAAAAGATGTAAGGAAAGGTCTCTACCACTACATGTATACAAACTAACACCTGTAATATTCACCCGCAGGTCAAAAATTAGGTACCATATAGCGTGACTTTTAACACTGTATATTGAGTTACCATCACGGGGAAGATTAAAAAAAGTAAGGAAAGGTCTCTACCACTATATCTAAACTAATACCTGTACTTTTCACCCGCAGGCCAAAAATTAGGTACCATAGCGTGACTTTTAACACTGTATATTGAGTTACCATCACAAAAAAGATTGAAGAGAGGGGGGAAAGGCCTCTACCACCTATGGATACAAACTACTACCTGTACTTTTCACCTGTATGTATATATTCTACATTTTAGTCACTGTCAACTATGCTTTGTGACGTCATAATGGACATTCGTACGTCACTCTTGTACGCATCTATTTTTCAGAATTCTCAACTTGTAATATTTTTTTTCCCTATGGTGTCTCTTTTTACAGGATTTTCTTTATATAGAAAAAAATAATAGTTTTCTTTGGTTAAATGAATAAATAATCTCTTTTGTTAAACCGACATTTCTTGCTGGGATCATGTTAAATAGGAACATAAGGGGGATACGAACTGGCAACTTGTCCATTCTGCTAGTCCTTCACCACCCAGCCATGACGTCAGACCTTTCAGAAATTCAGTTTCAGTGGTGAACCCGCGCGCCGCTGAGAAGGAGGTAACCACACACACTGCTCCTTCAATGCGTATCATTATCTGACCACTGCAATATCGAGTGGTTGGACGAGAGTATACATTTGTGTGAAGGGAATTAACTCTTGATTGGTAACAGTGTGAAGGACATAAGATATAAGAGAATAAGGAAGCTACAGGACGAACGAGGCCTTGAGTGTACGGGATATTAACACAAGTGGCACGCAAGCATCTCTGTAAACCATGGAGAGTGATGCTGAATGGATTGATGTGGACCGAGGTGAGTTAATGCGTGTGTGTGTGTGTGTACGTTTGCGTGTGTGCGTGTATTCATCTAGTTGTATTCATTAGTTGTATTTTACAGGGCCTGAGCTACGCTCGTATGGCCTCGTCTCCATATCAACATTTATTTCATCATTCATACTGTGTGTGTGTGTGTGTGTGTGTGTTTAGTGGTCTGGGTGGCTCTCTTGTGTATGGTATGTTAGTTAATAAGAATAAAAATGAGAGAGAGAGAGACTTGTGGAATTGCCTCTGCATGTTATACAATTGTCTTAAATGAGTGTGTGTGTGTGTGTGTGTGTGTGTGAGAGAGAGAGAGAGAGAGAGAACAGAGGGAATGACATATACTCACTGAGTCATACACATGTGCCCGAGGCGATACAAACCTCTCTCTCTCTCTCTCTCTCTCTCTCTCTCTTTCTTCTCTCTGTCCTGACAAGTTGACAACACTGACGCGAAAGGAAAATCATACGGTAAAAATATCGGTATTTGTACGTACGTGAAATCTGAGTATTCTTCGCATTATGTTGCAAAAAAAGAAATATAGCAATAGCAACGATGACGTAAAATATTGTTAATTAAGCACAAACACTCTTCAATGTGAAAAATTAAAGGTCCATTTGCAGAGAAAATAATAACAAGGACGTGTAGGAGAAGGAAGCTAAAGAGAGAAAGAAAAGAAAATGGAGACGGTAAGGAAAAAAGGAAGGAAGAAAGGAAATCCGGAAAATGAGAAGGGAAGGGAATAAAAAAAAAAAAAAAAAAACCAGACGCTAGGAAGTTAACAACCACATGTCATCGAAAAAAGAACAAAAATACGAGTGCTAAAACAAACAAAAGGAATACAAACGTGATTATAATTGCATTTAATAGTAGTAGTAGTAGTTAGTAGAGGTGGTGATGGTAGTAATAGTCGTATGTATGTAGTAGTATTTAGTATAGAAGCAGTTGTAGTCAGTGGCGTACCCAGAAAATTGAAAAGAGGGGTAGTAATAATGCTGTAATGTCATTTTTAATCAAGGCGCTAAACAAAACACACACACACACACACACACACACACACACACACACACACAAATAGGGAAGGAGGAAAACTCTAAATAAACAAATCAAGGTCACATAAACAAATAAACAACCAAATATTCACAGAGAGGTCACGCAACACAAACAATATAGTCACGTGATAAGGATCTCCGCAACACACACACACTAACACACACATGATGAGTGAGGGGTTGTGCTGGTGGTAGAAGTGATGACTCGTAAATATTTTTTTGATGCCGGAAGTTACACACACAGAGAGAGAGAGAGAGAGAGAGAGAGAGAGAGAGAGAGAGAGAGAGAGAGAGAGAGAGAGTAGTACAATAGGCATTAACATTATAATTAGAGCAACCACTGTTACCAATACATTCCCGACGTCAAACCTTACTTCCTCTCCCCTTCGTTACAAATAATTCTAACTTTAAGAGGCGAACCTTGAATTCCCTCGGGGCTTTCCCAGCCTACGTGCGCACACTTAATAACGAATAATACTAATACTTATAATAACTAATACTAACGAATTTGCGGGCTTTGTGTTACCTCTATTTTTGTGTCCTTGGCCAGTCCTTTGTGATGAAAAAAATGATAATAGCGTCCCAGAGACCCAGAACGTAATTTCCATTGTAAATTGTGTACCATTAGACGATTTTTAGTGACTATAAGCAATATTTTATAGATATGACCTGTTTTGTATCCTTGTCCACTAACTAATTTGGTATATTCAGTTACTTTTCGTAATTTTATGGCTCGACAACATACGATTCTTTATACTTAAGGAAAGATCTGGGCGTGAAGGGGTTAATATTGCTTTAGGTTGGGAAAATTAGTATGGGAAATATTTCCTCCCTTCCTTCCCCCGTGACGTGCTCATATACCTACAAGAAGCACCTATGGATAAAGTTTCCTTCCTTCCTTCCCCCCCGTGACGTGCTTATATATATATCTACAGGAAGCACCTATGGATAAATAAGCACTCCCAATTCTCTTTGTGATGTGACGCCCTGGTGGAGTTTCCGGCGTAACACTCACGTCACAAAATGGAAAACGTTACCTACGGTGTTTTTTCACCGTTTTATTGTAACTATTTCGTTGTCTTGTTTTTTCGTTGTCCATGTCGCCTCACTTCCCGGGGCAATCCAATCTCGCCTGACCATCTATCATAAGGCAATTGCTTTCTTTATTTCTTTAGACATCCATGGGGGGGTTCGCTTTTATCCTTTTCCAACCCTTTCTTGTACCAGTTTCTCAATATTATTCTCTCTCTCTCTCTCTCTCTCTCTCTCTTGTACACCCTTTTTAATTTTGAATCAGCTACTTCTTTCATTATTTCTTCTAATTTCTGTATTTCCATATTTTCCTCCTTCACACATTCTCTCTCTACCTTCTCTTTATCACGTTTCCATCTTTTATATACGTCGTCTTATATATATATTTATAAGTCTTTATTTCTAGTAGGTGTTCCTTAGATTTGATTTCATTCCACGCCCCTCAGATCTTTTTTAGTCAACACTCTTTGTAGACTACCTTGTTCAATACTTCTTCAGGAATTCCTTGTCTATTCTGTACAACTATCTGGAGTGAGTTTTCGTCCTTCTTATAATACTCCACCTCTTTTATTTCCCCAACAAACTTCCTCACCACTCTTTCTATCCTAACCCCTTCACGCCCAGATCTTTCCTTTGCTATATATATTTGTATGTTGTCGAGCCATAAAATTAAGAAAAGTCACTTTAACGCAGTATCGCCTCATGTCCGTAATGAAAGCTCCTTATGATCATGATAAGGTTGTTATTTTATTATTATTACTGGCGTATAGGGGAGAGCGGGGCAGGTTGCATCGAGGGTAGGTTGCATCATTGCCTCTAACTCGCATTAACTTTTTTTATATATTAATTGTTGTATGTAGTTAGTAAGTAGTAGCTATGTAGTATGTAAGTATATATAGATAAGATGTACGTACTGTGATAACATGCGAGTTAGAGGCAATGAGGCAACCTACCTCGATGCAACCTGCCCGCTCTCCCTATAATGACAGAGATTAAAGCGTAGTGAGATACTGAACACTAGGGAATATTTGGGAAGGAGGAGGAGGAGGAGGAGAGGGGAAGGAAGAAGGATGTAGTAATATGTAGTAGCAGTAGTAGTAACAGTGCTGCAATGTCACTTCTAATCAAGCCGTTATACAAAACACACACACACACACATAGGGAAGGAGGAAAACGCTAAAAAACCAAATCAAGGCTACATAAACAAATAAACAAAACTATTCAGAGAGAGCAAGGAGAGGGAAGAGGAGGAGGAAGGGGAAGGAGGAGAGGAGAGGAAGGAGGAGGAGGAAGGGAAAGGAGAGGAGAAGGGGAAGGAGGAGGGAAGGAAGGAGGTAAAGGAAGGAGAGAGGAGGAGAGGGGAAGGAGGAGGAGGAGGAGAGGGGAAGGAGGAGGAGGAGAGGGGAAGAGGAGGAGGAAGGAAGGAGGGGAGGAGAGAGAAGGAGGAGGAGGAGGAGAGGGGAAGGAGGAGGAGGAGAGGGATAGGAGGAGGAGGAGAGGGGAAGGAGGAGGAGGAGAGGGGAAGGAGGAGGAGGAGAGGGGAAGGAGGAGGAGAGGGGAAGGAGGAGGAGGAGAGGGGAAGGAAAGGTCAGTGAGTCAAGATCCTCCACGAAACATCTTGACTAAAAAAGTTACGACACAAGCCTGAGCCCTTCCGGTCCTTATAACCAAGTGGCTAGACGCACACACACACACACGTACAGGCTGATGATCCGTGAATTCCTGGAAGACGTGAATATCATGCTTAGAAAGTTAGAACACACACCTCAACCTTCCTTCGGCCTTCCCGTCATCACACTCATCTTGTTCTAACTTATGATAGAGAAAAGAATAAGTTAGAAGATGATAGTGATGACGGGAAGGCCGAAGGAAGGTTGAGGTGTGTGTTCTAAGCATTGATATTCACGTCTTTCAGGAATTAACGGATCATCAGCCTATACGTGTGTGTGTGTGTGTGTGTGCGTGCGTGCGTCTAGCCACTTGGTTATAATCACCGAAAGGGCTCAGGCTTGTGTCGTAAAGTCAAGAAGTTTCGTGGAAATTACAATGGAAATTACGTTCTGGGCCTCAATGGGTTAAATCATTCAACCCCTTGAGGACCAGAACGTAATTTCCATTGTAATTTGGCTACCATTAGACGATTTTAATGACTATAAGTAATATTTTATAGATATGACCTGTGTAGTATCCTTGTCCACTAGCTAATTTAGTATATTAAGTCACTTTTCGTAATCGTATGGCTAAAAACAGACGATTTTATATAGCAAAGGAAAGATTTGGGCGTGAAGGAGTTAAGAGGAATTCCATTAAGAAACCCAATTGATTTACAGAATTCGGTGTCCCTGGAGGAGGCCCCACAACACGGCGCCCTAACCCCCCACGACGCCCCCCTCCCGGCCCCCCACCACGCCCCATCCCGCGCTCCCCAGTGACAGAGCGGCCCCACGACGCCCCGGAGAGAGCCCCGTCCAGTCCCAGCGCCCCCGCGAGGACCAACGTGAATGCGGTGGTGGCGGGGTGTGTGGGCGGGTGCTGGGCGTGGCCTTAGTGCTGCTGCTGGTGTACATGGTGGTGCTGCGACGCCGGCTGTCCAAGGTGAGAGAGAGAGAGAGAGAGAGAGAGAGAGAGAGAGAGAGAGAGAGAGAGAGAGAGAGAGAGAGATTGTAATGCCCCAAAAAGGGGAAAATGTGCCACAGAGAGAGAGAAGAGAGAGAGAGAGAAGAGGAGAGGAATTGTAAGCCAAAAGGGGAAATGTGCAAGAGAGAGGAAAGAGAGGAGAGAGAGAGAGAGAGGAGAGAGAGATTGTAATGCCCAAAAAAGGGGGAAATGTGCCACAGAGAGAGAGAGAGAGAGAGAGAGAAGAGAGAGAGAGAGAGAGAGAGGAAGCAGAGAGAGAGAGAGAGAGAGAGTAATGAAGCAAATTTAAGGTGAGAGTTTAAGAGGCATGACCTTGAACTCTATTTTAAGGGACAGTGCCAGGATGGAGCATTGTGTCATGGGTAGCTAGGTGGTTGGCTAATGGTTACTACTACTCTCATTCCCTCTCTCATTCCTATTCTTTCATCACCATGCATCCCTTTCCATTCGTGCCAGCATGTGTGTGTGTGTGGTCGTAGAGTGTGTCCCTGTGTGTGTGTGTGTGTGTGTGTGTGTGTGTGTGTGTGTGTGGTCGTAGAGTGTGTCCATGTGTATCTGGTTGACTGAGGGTAAAAAAAATTAGCTCAGATCGACTTTCAATCGTTGGCTCAAGGGCAATTAATACGTGACAGACAATTCTTATTAGCTTGAGGCATAGCTCCCCCTCCTCCTCCTACCATCCCCTTAAAGCCCTGTTCCTGACGCCGGCCCTTGCCTTGTCTTACCTTGCTCTCCTCTCCCTCACAGGCCAAGACCAGTGGCAGGGCGTCGCGGTATCAGCTTCGCGTGGAGGACGTGGCGCACCTCTCCAACCTGGACGAGACCACCAACACCTACGTCAACACCACCGACCTGCAGAAGCTCGTCTCCACCGTCAGAGCCAAAGGGAAGTCCGAGAACCGCCTGCCCACACCCCCGCGCCTCCTGCACCAGACTCCAGCGGCCTACCGTCCAGCCCACGTCACTACGGCGGACAATGGCACCTTCCAAGAGGACAGAGTGGTGGTGGTTCGCGCGCCCATGCCGATTCCCCACAAAGCCAACGGGCCCTTCCTGCCGCAGCCCGCCGTGACGCCTCAGCCCGTCTCTGATGAGCTCATGTACAGCAATCTGGAGGAGTGTGCTGCCCTGTCCCGCCCCGCGCCCCGGAAGGAGGCTCCCAAGACTGCTCCGCCACCCCTTCCCACCAAGGAGCCCATGTCCCCCGTGACTCACCCCGCCCGTCCTGCCCCCGCGCCCCCAAAGTCCAGCCCGCCGCCCCAGGCCAACGATAGCCCTGCAGCTGGTCTCGCACAGACTGCAAGGCCTGTCCCGCCGCCCGCCGCCCACAAGCCCGGCAAAGTAGCCCTCGACAGTGCAAGCCAGACTCGGCGCCAAACCCACGCCGCCCACACCTCCTAAGCCTGGCAAGGGCAAGGGCAAGGCGCTGCCGCCCCTCAAGATGGTGCTTCGTGGCGCGGTGAAGGACAAGTCCTCGGACATGTGCACCACCCCGGACACCGCCCTGACCCACCTCAGCCCTGCCTGCACGCCCACCAGGGAAGGCAGCCCCGAGGTGGCCTCCATCAGTGCCAAGATCGCACTCTTGGAGGGACACATGCGGACGGTGGGAGGGACGGGGCCTCGGGCCGGGGGAATCAAGCCTTGAGGGCAGGGATGAGCTAGGCGCCTCAGGAAGCCATTAGCCACACACGACAAGCGGCTCCGTGACGCACGTCGTGGCCGCGTTTTTCCCCGTTCCACGCACCGCTGCGTTCACTTTAGGCAAAAAGTGGGAAATCCTGCACAGCCCCGTCACGAGACTCATCAGTGGTGCCGAGGCGGTGCTCCGGGTAATGATACATGATTCCCTCCAGCCTTTCCTCCTTTCACTCTTTCGGCGTGTGATTTAACAACACTTGCTGGCAACAGGCTGGCCGCTATTAACGTTCCAACCACCAGCGTCAAGTATCTGAAAGTGAAAGCAGCGCACAAGTGATGGCTTGACCACCCTCCCACGCTGCGTCACTGATGCTGTCACAGATGCTGTCATGACATCACGCGGCCGACAACCAGCATCCTTGATCCTAAACTACAGTTTCCTCCTCGACCCGCCATGCTCAAAGGCTGCCTTCCCGACCACTGCCTCACCGCCACACACACACCACCACCACCACCACCACCAGTCCACCACTAGTCAAGGAACACCTCAGCCGCAACCACATGTCTTGTGGCAGCCACTGTGACCCGTCCCCTGTCCCCCCCACCCCCAGTCTTGAGTCCCGAGGGAACCCTGAATCAGTATTCAATCAATGCCTAGGAACATTGTCGTATTATTCCCAGTAAGAAAAGGAATGCGCTTCTGTGTGACGGTTTTTGTTGTTATTGTGAGAGTTGTGCCATTTGTAATTATGTAGTTTAAGTGTATTTACCTGTGATATATATGTTATTTTCTTTAGCACGAACTTATTTGAACATAAGTAATTTGTACAGTGATAAACTTTGTCTTCCTTTATTTTTAGTTGTTTAGCCCAGAATGAATCCTAGGCTAAAACTCGGATGAGGAAGGTAGTCCCATGAACACATCAGTCAACTTATTCCATTCACGTAGCTACAATATATATGTACACAAAACCCAGCTATTGTGTTCCGGCATCCTGTGTGACGCAACACAGGGGCCACGCAGAGACAGGCCTTGGTGCAGTACCACGATGGCCGTGTTAATACTCTATAGTCTGGGAGGAACTTATAAAAGTAAGGAATTCCTCGCACAAGATCGCCTGCCGCAGCTTCGCCAGGGTGGCGTCGCGGTGAAGGAACCAATGAAATACACTACTACTACTACTACTACTACTAATACTAATACTACTACTACTAATACTACTATTACTACTGCATCAGCAACAATAACAACAAATACTACTACTACTACTACTGCATCAACAACAATAACAACAAATACTACTACTACTACTACTACTACTAACAATAATACATTTGAATGCTCTAATAGTTCCTGCTGTGTTTCAACTATTTTAACTAGTTATAACTTATAGTTGATACATTTCATGATATCTGAAAGACTCAGCCAACCCAACCTCCGCCCGTCGCGCTCAATGACGAACAGCTGTTAAACTAAACGGTATTACTTCAGATGAACACCGAACTTCCTTTGGTGGACGAAACTATTTTTTTCTGGTGAGTTTTGATGTTTTGAATTAATCTGCTAACCGTTTCTGTCGCAAATCACTTTTTTTTTGTGTGTGATTAGGAACAAAAATGACAAAAAATCTAATTGAACCTAACCGAACTTATACCTAACCTAACCTTTAGTACTATACTGTACTATAAGCCAAAAAAAGATCTATTTTACTTAAACTACAGTTTAGGCACATTAAAACGTTGTAATATATTTATTTTTAAACTGACAAATTCTATTTAAAATATAAAGGTCGTCTTTTAAAGTATCACGGGAAATTTAAGCGATACTTGAGTTGCAATACTTATATACTCCGCTACTTTGAATTCTTATGCGATACTGCAATACTATTTTGGCAGTGCGATAGTATCGCAGTATCGCACTAAGTATCGCTCTCGCCCACCTCTGCCTATACCTAACCTAACCTTTGTCAAAAAAAAGGAAGAAAAAAAAAAACGACAGAAACGGTAAGCAGATTCATTCAAAACACAACAAATTTGAACAAAACTCACCAGAAAAAAAAAAAATCCTCCACCAAAGTGACTTCTGTGTTGATCTGGAATACTACCAACTAAACAACCGGTTATCGATATCATAGTTATAATGACAAGGTGGGCGTGAAAATCTTTGAATATTACTTCCCGGCACCTACATCATACATGGCAGCTAAGTTTTGGTCTCAGCGCATTCCTATATTCTCCTTCATGATGCATCAAGTGGAGTAAATGTTCCTTGGTTATTATTAGGAACTGACCAAATTTTCCTCTCCCTCTTTTTAGTAATGCTTGCCACTCATTAATCTGTACAAGTCAACAAAACTCTCCTAGGCCATTTCGCTATCCCCACAATCTTTTCTGACATGTGGCGTTTCTAATTCATTGATATAGACAAGTATACAGACCAAACACGACTTATGGTGGATGAAAACCAAACACTTCACGGTTGGGTTCGGCGGGTTGCATTTTGAACCATTGCGGACCCATTTTACCCTAACACGCCTTTCTAGAACAATAAATATCAGTTATGTGCTATCAAGATATGCTATGTATTCCCTTGTTACCTGATACACTCCATGGAGATGTAACTGGACACATTTTCACCCGCTAAAACAAAACAAACTCCCGCCGGCGAGACACAACAATAATAATCAGCTGATCGACACTCGACACACGTGCAGTCTTGCCACACAGAAACAAATTATCTTTATTTTTTTTGTACTGTACGGCATATGTATACAAATAGATACCTGAATTTGACATTACTGACGGAAGCTGTACAACTCACAACGAAGCCAAGAGCCACATTTAGCTTAGAATGAAAAGTAAATTAACTATAGACGGTCTCTCAAAAATGGTGTGGTCGAATAAGAAATACAGACCTCAGACCAAGGGTATTAGAAAGATATATAATATCCTTGGACCAGACATGCAACCCGCAGATCATGATGGTCTTAGGGTCTCTGTAATATTATTCTAGGTACTCTAGAATCTAGATGGCCTCACCCCCAGCTTTGAGGAGCTCCGCACTGATATTACAAACACCATGCGGCTACCTTACTGCATAGGTACAGGAACTACCTCGTGTAGGTCTCACGGCCTCTTGTAAGTTGTAGCTTCCTTATTTTCTTATGTTCTTATGTTCTTTCCACCCCTCAACTTTGCTATACAGCCTCTCTGACTTCGTCAAGAGAGGGTGCGGTTTCATCAATGGGAGGGTCACCAACACACGCCAAGAAGGTGTGCATCTCAAGGTGCATCTGAAGGGGTTTATCCACCATGACATAAAAACATATATAAGAACATAAGCAAATAAGAAAGCTACAAGAGGCTGTGAGACCTACACGAGGTAGTTCCTGTAGGCGCGGTTCCACCGAGGCAACACAGGCAACATGTAGCATGCGACTTGACTGGCTTTCAACAAATATGTTGAATGCGGCTTTCAACCAGGAGACATGTTGCCTGCGACAAGGCAACATCGTTGTTGCTTTAGCATGCTACATCCTATGTTGACTGTTGAATGCCACAAAACCTTTTCCACCAATTCAACAAAAACTAAGGCAATTGTCAACACGATATACTTGGATATACAAAAGACTTGTCACAAGCTATATTTAGTTTTTATATAAAATGAAAAATAAGGAAGTTATTAACACTTTTCTACGTGCTATTTTTGAAAAATCTAGTTTCGAGATATTGAGCTTTAAAGGTTCAATACACTTTTACTCAGGCAGTAAATTATCCCACAACAAAGTATGCTTGATAAAAGACTTTTAAATTTTTAAAGAGATTCTGATGGTTTTTTAATTATTAAAATTGGACAAAAAGTAAAGAAGTTATGACATTTTGATGCCGAGTTTGTTACGCAGAGTTTTGTTTGTGCTTAGCTGTAGCGCCGTAAAAACCTGCGCCATCACGGCGTTTCGTTCCACACAACATAACTTACCGTAAAGAAAAATTATCATATATATATAATACGAAAATTTTAAAAAGTAAAAAATATAATGAACGTCATATGGCAACACTCTACCCCCACGCACTGGCATATAGTAGCGTGGCCACCGAGAGACATGTCTCTCGGTGGCCACGATAGTAGGCTCTTTAAACTGGCGCGTAGCTAGGCATTTAAATGGACCGGGAACTTTAAATTCGTGCGTCTGGCATAACCGCAATGAGTTCTAGCATCTGTGAATACGGAAATCTAAATTTCAATAATTTTGAGGAAAATCACATCCTACAGGTAAACAGTCCCCTTAATGAGAGAGGATTCAGATTTCTTTTGGGTTAGGCTTTTGTGCTCACGGCGAAAAGCAGTACGCAAATTCTTGATCTTCTTCTTTACCATTGCCACGTCACAGTTAAATTTCTCGGCTAATCCCCGCAGTGCATCTAGTTTAGCAAAGGTTATTCTTGTAATCTGTCAATCGTATATCCCATAGAACCGCAAGTTTCCTATATTCTTCTATAAATTATACGGTTTTTTCTTGAGACCAATTCATCTTGTTGCTTTCAACATCGAATCCTTCCCGCGACTGGTGGGAAGGCGTTCAACACTAGGCAACAGGCTAAATCTTGTCGCATGCGTCAGGTTATACGGCAACATGTTGCCACCTGTCGCATGCCACACAGTCGCATGCTACATGTTGCCTTCTGTTGAACTGGTTGAAACACACTTGGCGTATGCGACAATGTGGCATGCCACATGTTGCCAAAACGTTGCCTCGGTGGAATCGCGCCTTTACATATAACTAACACTACCCCAATACATCCACCTTTCATCTCCATCCATTCATTTATCTAGCCTCCCTTTAAAGCTCTGGTGACTCCGCACTAACTAAACTAGCTGTCTACTGAGTCCATTCCAATCATTTACCACCCTATTTGTGAACCAGTTTTTCCCTATTTCTTTTTTAAATTACGCTTTTCCAGCTTGAATCCGTTACTTCTTGTTCTACCCTGCCTACTAGGTAGCCGTAAGAACTCTTTCTACTTTTCCTTTATTATATCCCTTTATCCACTTAAAAAACTCTATCAGATCACCCCAATTACTCTGCGTCTCTCGAGTGAGTGTAAATTTAATAACTTCAATCTCTCCTCATAACTAAAGTTACGCATCCCTTGAATCATTTTGGTCATCAACATCAGAGCGGACAACATCAGGGCGGACAACATCATCAGGGCGGACAACATCATCAGGGCGGACAACATGAGGGCGGACACCATCAGGGCGGACAACATCAGGGCGGACAACATCAGGGTGGACAACATCATCAGGGTGGACAGCATCATCAGGGCGGACAACATCAGGGCGGACACCATCGAGGCGGACAACATCAGGGCGGACAACATCAGGGTGGACAACATCAGGGCGGACAACATCAGGGTGGACAACATCAGGGCGGACAACATCAGGGTGGACAACATCAGGGCGGACAACATCAGGGTGGACAACATCAGGGTGGACAACATCATCAGGGCGGACATCATCAGGGCGGACAACATCAGGGTGGACAACATCAGGGCGGACAACATCAGGTGGACAACATCATCAGGGCGGACAACATCATCAGGGCGACAACATGAGGGCGGACACCATCAGGGCGGACAACATCATCAGGGCGGACAACATCAGGGCGGACACACAGGCGGACAACATCAGGGTGGACAACATCATCAGGGCGGACAACATCAGAGCGGACAACATCAGGGCGGACAACATCAGGGTGGACAACATCAGGGCGGACAACATCATCAGGGCGGACAACATCAGGGCGGACAACATCATCAGGGCGGACAACATCATCAGGGCGGACAACATCAGGGCGGACAACATCAGGGCGGACAACATCAGAGTGGACAACATCATCAGGGCGGACAACATCATCAGGGCGGACAACATGAGGGCGGACACCATCAGGGCGGACAACATCATCAGGGCGGACAACATCATCAGGGTGGACAACATGAGGGCGGACACCACCAGGGCGGACAACATCATCAGGGCGGACAACATCATCAGGGCGGACAACATGAGGGCGGACACCATCAGGGCGGACAACATCATCAGGGCGGACAACATCACCAGGGCGGACAACATGAGGGCGGACACCATCAGGGCGGACAACATCATCAGGGCGGACAACATCATCAGGGTGGACAACATGAGGGCGGACACCATCAGGGCGGACAACATCAACAGGGCGGACAACATCATCAGGGTGGACAACATGAGGGCGGACACCATCAGGGCGGACAACATCATCAGGGCGGACAACATCACCAGGGCGGACAACATGAGGGCGGACACCATCAGGGCGGACATCATCAGGGCGGACAACATCATCAGGGTGGACAACATGAGGGCGGACACCATCAGGGCGGACAACATCAACAGGGCGGACAACATCATCAGGGTGGACAACATGAGGGCGGACACCATCAGGGCGGACAACATCATCAGGGCGGACAACATCATCAGGGTGGACAACATGAGGGCGGACACCATCAGGGCGGACAACATCATCAGGGCGGACAACATGAGGGCGGACACCATCAGGGCGGACAACATCATCAGGGCGGACAACATCATCAGGGCGGACAACATCAGGGCGGACAGCATGAGGGTGGGCGGCGCGTCCTGCAGCCCCTGGGTCCACCTCATTGACTTGGATATATTGCGCCCATGATAAACGTAGCGCCCAGCAAACAGTGGGAAGAGGTCAAAAAGAGGTTAATTCTTTTCAAATTTAGCGCCTTATCCTCGCCCACTCTTCCTCCTCTCGGGGGCGCCACCATCACCACCACCTATGCCACATCACCCATGAATAACCCTTTGTGAGACTGCATATATTCCTTTTGATTCACCTTTTACTCATTCATGATTAATTTTTATTGGTTACAGGGAGCAATTCGCCTTGTTGGTGTGTGTTGGTAGCGTTTGTAATAACTTGCTTGGCCATGGTGAAAACTCATCGGAGCGGCGTTCAACTACACGGCTTAAAGTTCACATTATTGAATATTACGAGACCTACCTCCCTTTTAAAGCGATAAAATGGTGAAATATGGTACGACACTACATGGGACATAAAAAAAATCCTGAAGATATTAAGTACTTCGTGTGGTTATTAAATGCAATGTAAGGACGCTTTCTGTACATATAACAGCTAAATTTGGAATCAAGCTATCATAAGTAGGTGACTAATTAATAAAACAGACCTTTATTTGTGTGTTTTAAAGCTTAACTAGGTATATAAGTGAAGTTTAAGTAATAAAGGTAATAATGTGTGTGTTGGCAGAGTAGTTGAGCTTTCAGTATCCCATCATGGCGGCTCCTCAACCGACAGCTATCTGCCGCGGCATCGTTAAACAGGTCTTTGCCATGTTTTATCCTTCTGTATCCTCTCAATCACCTTTACATGAATACTGAATTTCTCCATTTGTAATACCGCAGGGCTGGGATGGCGGATTATCAATGGATTAGGCTTGTATACCTGAACAGATTGACAGCTTGGACCTTATTGCTTATAGCTTTTATTACGCATACAATTTTTTCTTGTTATTGATATTTTGAAGCGACTGGTTTGTTCAGAGGGATTACTATACGGGTATAAGACAGGTATTAGGTGTTTGTGTTGTTTTATTAAGGGGAAAATAGGTGAAATCGTTGTCATTGTGTTAGGTGTCATTGACCAGATGATCAGTGTTGACAAATAGTAAATGTTTTTGTTTTTGTGTTGTAGTTGTTTGTAAGGTTGTGCAAGTGTTGGGTGGGCTGGAATGGCCTCGTATGTGTGTGTGTATGTACTACGTGTGTTATTTACCTATTTGTGTATATAGGTAGGGATACAGGGAGTTTCGTACACAAGTTGTTTCGTACCCAGGTTTTGTTAAGTTGTTTCGTACACTGATTTTGAGTTTTTTCGTACATACCTGGTGTCGTTTCGTAACTCTAGTCATCAAGTTCAACTCCGAGCTGAGTGTACGAAACGACTATGGTTTCATATACGTAGACTACGAAACAACTTTTTGGTGTACGAATCTACTGGTGTACGAAACAACTTGTGTACGAACTGACTGCACCCCATTAGGATTGCGGGTAAAACTGCATAAGCACTGCTCCAAGCTTATGTGAATGACATTACAGCAGCATATATCACTTACCGTAGTTACTTCGGGGTGCAGTCAGTTCGTACACAAGTTGTTTCGTAGACCAGTAGATTCGTACACTCAAAAGTTGTTTCGCAGTCTATATGAAACCATAGTCGTTTCGTACACTCAACTCAGAGATGAACTTGAATACTAGAGTAACGAAACGACCCCAGGTATATACGAAACAACTCAAAATCTGTGTACAAAACAACTAACAAAACCTGGGTACGAAACAACTTTTGTACGAAACTCCCTGTAACCATCTGAGGGGCCTGAAAAATTCTACAGACAGACAGACAGAGTGAGTGAGAGAGAGAGACAGAGAGAAAGACAGACAAGAGTGAGACAGACAGAGTGAGAGAGACAGACAGTGAGAGAGACAGACAGTGAGAGAGACACAGTGAGAGAGACAGACAGCGTGAGAGAGACAGACAGAGTGAGAGAGACAGACAGTGAGAGAGACAGACAGTGAGAGAGACAGACAGCGTGAGAGAGACAGACAGAGTGAGAGAGACAGAGTGAGAGAGAGACAGACAGAGAGAGACAGACAGAAAGAGAGAGACAGAGAGAAAGTCCAAAAGCAAGCGCTCATAGAGGAGATAACGGGGGGGGGGGGGGGGGGGGTCCAGGAAGCTAGGAGGTTAATACACCAGATTTTTTTTATTAGGTTAGGCCACTATTTTTTTGGGAGGCGAACATAAATTACTCGTTGTTTTGTCTTCGCCACCCAAAACCCTGAGGTAGAAAGGTTTGGATGGGTTGTGTAGTTTGACCCCGCTGTTCCTGCCTGTGTGTCCATTAACCCTGACGTAACACCCCCTCCCCCCCCCCTGCACCCCTACACTTTTCTTCTTCTTCTCTCTTCTCTCTCTCTCTCTCTCTCTCTCTCTCTTCTCCTCTCTTCTCTCTCTCTCTCTCTCTCTCTCTCTCTCTCTCTCTTCTCTCTCTCTCTCTCTCTCTCTCTCTCTCTCTCTCTCTCTCTCTCTCTCTCTCTCTCTCTCTCTCTCTCTCTCTCTCTCTCTCTCTCTCTCTCTCTCTCTCTCTCTCTCTCTCTCTCTCTCTCTCTCTCTCGGATATCAGTCTGGTAAAATTCTAGAGTCCTTTCCCGCCCTTATCAGTGGGTTTTTTTCCTCCAGACCTTCACAGATTCCTTCAAATACCTCTAAAACGTAATTATAAAGTGGGGGAGAGGTAAAAAAAAAGATAAAAATACTAACCTAACCTTACTATAACCTTACCAATAACTTCCTACGAGACTAAGGGCGAGAAAGAACTAGAATTTTACCAGGTTGAGTTAGGTTATATTGAGGTTAGGTTAGTATTTATATTTTTTCTATTTTTTTTTACCTCTCCCCCACTTTATAATTACGTTTTAGAGGTATCTGAAGGAATCTGTGAAGGTCTGGAGGAAAAGAACCCACTAATAAGGGCGGGAAAGGACTCTAGAATTTTACTAGACTGATATCCGAGAGAGAGAGAGAGAGAGAGAGAGAGAGAGAGAGAGAGAGAGAGAGAGAGAGAGAGAGAGAGAGAGAGAGAGAGAGAGAGAGAGAGAGAGAGAGAAAAAAGGGCGGAAAAGGACTCTAGAATTGTACCTCTCTCTCTCAGATGGCAGTCTAGCCCACCACAACCACCACTATGTTTGTATATTATGTATTTTTTTTACTGTATGCCTTCGGGTGAGGATAAAATTATTATTATTATTATTATTACCACCACTTTTCCCCTCCCCCAGGTCTTGTCCGGCGATGCAATCATCGTGCGGGGCCAGCCCAAGGGCGGCCCACCCCCCGAGAGGCAGATCAACTTCTCCAACGTGGTGGCGCCCAGGACAGCACGCAGGGCCACCAACAAGTGAGTGGTAGAGGGGGAGGAGGAGCCAGAGCAAGGATGATATGCTCGAGGATATGTAACTGTGTGTTAAAGTTTTGTATTATCCTTGGGGCAGAGTAACATAGGTGTGGTAAGGAGTGGCCAGAGTAACAGAGGTGTTGGGCAGAGCAAAAGCCAAGGATAATATAGACAGCTTTAGATGCTATCCTTCCTCTATATACCAGGGTGGTTTGATTTAAATCAAATGTGTTTTTTTTAAATCACTGATTTAAATCACAACCTTATCATTATTTGAAAACGAGAGGGGAAAGAAGGAAAATTAAGCCAATGGGCTTTATGAACACCAATGTTATCATTGTAGTATAATTATATCATAATGAGACACAGTGAGTGGTGCGGGGAATCCACTGGGGCACTTTGAGATAGAAAATTGCCACGTGGCTGTTTTCACAGCAGAATTTTTTTTTTCTCATATATTCTTTTGTTGTACTGTACAAAAAGCCACACTACTATAACCAAAAGTTGAATGTGCATGTTACTTTTGTTTATAAAAAGCCAAAGTGATATTAACCAAAGTTTAATATGCATTATGATTAATTATCAAACAAAAAATATAATTCTCTTGTTTAACTGCCGAAGTAATTATTACTACAACAAAAATCCCATTGAATCCAATGGACTTCCCATTGGGAAGTTGTTATGGATACAGGGCCCGGGCTATACTCTTGTGGTCCTGCTTCCCTAGCTCTATTTAACTACAGTTTCTTTAAATTGATAAACTAATGCACAGTTTTTGCTGCTGTGTTTTCTTTTGGGGGGCTTTTAAGTTATGAGCCCCCCCATTACTATTTCTTCTCCTGCTATCTAATCTGCTTTTACCTCTTTTTCTGCTATCTAATCTGCTGTTACCTCTTTTTCTGCTATCTAATCTGCTGTTACCTCTTTTTCTGCTATCTATTTCCACCTCCACCTATTTTCCTTTATAAACATTACTACTTTAATGACTACTTTATAGACTTTAGATTTTTGGATTTATACCTTTTTTGACACTACTACTACTACTACTACTACTACTACTACTACTACTACTACTACTAGTACTACCACTACCACTACCACTACCACCACTACCACCACTCCTACTACTACCAGCACTCATGACCCTATCCCCAGTCGTCTACTACTACTACTACTACTACTACTACTACTACTACTACTACTACTACTACTACTACTACTACTACTACTACTACTACTACTACCACCACCACTACCACCACTCCTACTACTACTACCAGCACTCATGACCCTTTCCCCAGTCGTCTACTACTACTACTACTACTACTACTACTACTACTACTACTACTACTACTACTACTACTACTATACTACTACCACACCACTACACCACTCCTACTACTACTACCAGCACTCATGACCCTTTCCCCAGTCGTCTACTACTACTTACTACTACTACTACTACTACTACTACTACTACTACTACTACTACTACTACTACCACCACTCTTACTACTACTACCAGCACTCATGACCCTTTCCCCAGTCTTCTACTATACTACTACTACTACTACTACTACTACTACTACTACTACTACTACTACTACTACTATACTACTACTACTACTACCACCACCTTCACCACCACCACCTCCACCACCACCACCACCACCACCACCACCACCACCACCACCACCACCACCACCACCACCACCACCACCACCACCACCACCACCACCACCACCACCACACTTCTACAACCACCAGCACTCGTGACCCTTTCCTCTTTCCCCCCAGTGCCCCCGAGACAGTGGATGAGCCGTACGCGTGGGAGAGCCGAGAGTACCTGCGCAAGAAGGTGATAGGCAAGGAGGTGCTCTTCACTGTGGAGACCAAGACAGCTACTGGGAGGGAGTACGGCTGCGTCTACATCGGCAAGGGTGAGGGGAGAGAGAGTGTGAGACAGACAGACAGACAGACAGACAATGAGTGAGAGTCAAACAGAAAGACAGACAATGAGAGAGAGAAAGACGAAGACAAAAACAGACAGACAGACAAAGAGTGAGTGAGAGTGAGAGACAGAGAATGACAGTAAGCCAGACAATGAGAGAGAGAGATACAGAGAAAGACAGACAGACAATGAGAGAGAGAGATACAGAGAAAGACAGACAGACAATGAGAGAGAGAGAGATACAGAGAAAGACAGACAGACAATGAGAGAGAGATACAGAGAAAGACAGACAGACAATGAGAGAGAGATACAGAGAAAGACAGACAGACAATGAGAGAGAGAGATACAGAGAAAGACAGACAGACAATGAGAGAGAGAGAGATACAGAGAAAGACAGACAGACAATGAGAGAGAGAGATACAGAGAAAGACAGACAGACAATGAGAGAGAGAGAGATACAGAGAAAGACAGACAGACAATGAGAGAGAGAGAGATACAGAGAAAGACAGACAGACAATGAGAGAGAGAGAGATACAGAGAAAGACAGACAGACAATGAGTGAGTGAGACAGACAGACAATGAGTGAGTGAGAGAGAGAAAGACAGACAGACAATGAGTGAGTGAGAGAGAGAGAAAGACAGACAGACAATGAGTGAGTGAGAGAGAAAGACAGACAGACAATGAGTGAGTGAGAGAGAGAAAGACACAGACAATGAGTGAGTGAGAGAGAGAGAAAGACAGACAGACAATGAGTGAGTGAGAGAGAGAGAGACAGTAAGCCAGACAATGAGTGAGGGAGAGACAGAGAAAGACAGACAGACAATGAGTTAGTGAGAGAGAGAGAGACAGTAAGCCAGACAATGAGTTAGTGAGAAAGAGAGAGAATAATTATTGTGTACATGCCAGTAGTAATGTATTTATTCCAACCTGATACTCAAAACTACCTTCACCACCACCTCCCTCCACCACCTAACAGACATCGCCACGGGAGAGAACCTGACGGAGCTGATGGTGTCGGAGGGTCTGGCGGCGGTGCGGCGGGAGAGCATCCGAGGGGAGTCCCGGCTGGTGGAGCTGGAGGAGCAGGCCAGGTCCCAGGGCAAGGTGAGGGTCCCATTACTACTTCCTGGTTCCTTGCTTAGCTTATTTCCTTAACAAATGGATTCAAACTGGAAAACCGTAGATTTAAAAAAAGAAATAGGGAGAAACTGGTTCACAAATAGGGTGGTAAATGATTGGAATGGACTCAGTCGTCGGGTAGTTACTGCAGAGTCATAGGGAGCTTTAAAAAGAGGCCAGACAATTTCATGCATGGGGATGAAAGGTGGATGTAGGTAGTGTTAAGTAACAGGAACTACCACGTGTAGGTCTCACGGCCTCTTGTAGCTTTCTTATGTTTTTATGCTTGTCCCCTTGACCCAACCTGACCTCAGTGCTATCCTTACCTTCTAATGCTGATGCGAATTGATCCCTCCTGCAGGGCAAGTGGGCGGGCAATGACGCGGAACACGTGCGTAACGTAAAGTGGAGCTGCGACAACATGCGTGCCTTCGTGGACAAGGCGAAGAACCGGCCGTTTGACGCTGTGATCGAGCACGTGAGGGACGGCTCCACAGTGCGCTGCTTCCTCATGCCAGACTTCCACTACATCACCCTCATGATCAGCGGCGTCAGGGTGAGGGTGTGTGTGGGTGTGTGTGTGTGTGTGTGTGTGTGTGTGTGTGTGTGTGTTGACAGGATCTATACCCATGATCGCGTCAGGTAGTGTGCGTGTGTGTGTTGTGTGTGGTGTGTGTGTGTGTGTGTGTGTGTTTTGTGTGTGTGTGTGTGTGTATGACAAGGGAGATCACTACATCACCCTCATGATCAGCGGCGTCAGGGTGAGGGTGTGGTGTGTGTGTGTGTGTTGTGTGTGTGTGTGTGTTTGGTGTGTGTGTGTGTGTGTGTGTGTGTGTGTGTGTGTGTGTGTGTGTATGACAAGGGAGATCACTACATCACCCTCATGATCAGCGGCGTCAGGGTGAGGGTGGGGTGTGTGTGTGTGTGTGTGTGTGTGTGGTGTATACAGGAGATCACTACATCACCCTCATGATCAGCGGCGTCAGGTGAGGTGTTGTTGTGTGTGTTTGGGGTGTGTGTGTGTGTGTGTGTGTGTGTGTGGTGTGTGTATGAGTTGACAAGGGAGATCACTACATCACCCTCATGATCAGCGGCGTCAGGGTGAGGGTGTGCGTGTGTGTGTGTGGGTTTTGTGTGTGTGTGTGGTGTGTGTGTGTGTATGACAAGGGAGATCACTACATCACCCTCATGATCAGCGGCGTCAGGGTGAGGGTGTGTGTGTTTGTGTGTGTGTGTGTGTGTGTGTGTGTGTGTGTGTGTGTGTGTGTGTGTGTGTGTGTGTGTGTGTGTGTGTGTGTGTATGACAAGGGAGATCACTACATCACCCTCATGATCAGCGGCGTCAGGGTGAGGGTGTGGGGTGTGGTGTGTGTGTGGTGTGTGTGTGTATGACAGGGAGTCACTACATCCCTATGATCACCGTCGGTGGGGTGTTGTGTGTGGGTGTTGTGTGTGGGCTGGGTGTGTTGTATGACAAGGAGATCACTACATCACCCTCATGATCAGCGGCGTCAGGGTGAGGGTGTGCGTGTGTGTGTGTGTGTGGTGTGGTGTGGGTGTGTGTGTGTAGTGACAAGGAGATCACTACATCACCCTCATGATCGCGGTGTCGGGTGGGTGTGTGGTGTGTGTTGTGTATGACAAGGGAGATCACTACATCACCCTCATGATCAGCGGTGTCAGGGTGAGGGTGTGGTGTGTGTGTGTGTGAAAGGGAGATCACTACATCACCTCATGATCAGCGGTGTCAGGTGTGTGTGGTGTGTGTGTGTATGACAAGGGAGATCACTACATCACCCTCATGATCAGCGGCGTCAGGTGGTAGGGTGAGGGTGTGTGTGTGTGTGGGTGTGGGTGTGTGTGGGTGTGCGTGTGGTGTGTGTGTGTGTTGACAAGGAGATCACTACATCACCCTCATGATCAGCGGCGTCAGGTGGTGGTGGTGTGTTGGTGTGCGTGTGTGTGTGTGTATGACAAGGGAGATCACTACATCACCCTCATGATCAGCGGCGTCAGGGTGAGGGTGTGGGTGTGGGTGTGTGTGTGTGTATGACAAGGGAGATCACTACATCACCCTCATGATCAGCGGTGTCAGGGTGAGGGTGTGGGTATATTGACCTAGAGTTGTGTTTTACAGGGCTTGAGCTACACTTGTATGGCCCCGTCTCCATAGCTACATTTATCCAGTCTTTCTTTCAACTAGTGCACATTCTTTGCTGATATCACCTCATTTAGTCCATTCCAAACTTATACATTTCTATGAGGGAAGCTGTAATTGCTAAAAGGCTACTGCAACTTCCAATGGGGTGACAGAGTAGGTTTTAAAGAAGATCACATGTAGAATAGGGAAGCAGTACACCATCCTTAGCAGCCTTGTAGCGTGGCCCTTGTCAGGCACCAACACAGGATGAAGAGACATAACACGAGCTAACCCTTACTTCCCCCTTCCTCCGCAGCTACACTCCGTTTGTACTAACCCTTATGTCTCCCTGTGTGTGTGTGTGTGTGTGTGTGTGTGTGTGTGTGAGACAAGAGACATAACACCAGCTAACCCTTACGTCCCCCTTCCTCCGTAGCTACACTCCGTTTGTACTAACCCTTATGTCTCCCCTGTGTGTGTGTGTGTGTGTGTGTGTGTGTGTGTGTGTGTGTGTGTGTGTGTGTGTGTGTGTGAGACAAGGGAGACAACACCAGCTAACACTCGCATCCCCTCAAACCCTCCGCAGTGTCCGATGAACAAGCTTGACTCGGAGGGCAAGCTGGACAAGGGCAACAGTGAGACCTTCGCAGACGAGGCGCGCTACTTCACCGAGTCCCGGCTTCTGCAGCGCGACATTGAGGTCATCCTGGAGACCAACAACAATAACAACTTTGTCGGGTCCATCGTCCACAAGGTGAGTGTCCTACGGGGTGCCCTGACTGCCCTCTAGTATAGTCTATTTTTATTAATGAGGCGAAGATTCCTTTCTATCATAGGGTCTCATGCTTAAAGTTTTGCCTCTATTTACCTGATAATAGGGTTAACTATTATAAAATACAGAGGAAATTTAGAAGAAGTGTAGTATTCCCTTCTCCTGGCATTAAATATCGGTCAATAAGCAGCAAGAGGTCAGGATTTTTTGCCTCTTTATAAAACCAAGAGTATGGTAGTAGTAGTAGTAGTTTATTGACAAAACAACGTAACACAACACACAAACTATCTGTACAAAGCAACATCTTATTTTGTTTTGTCCATGATAACTTGATCTTGATCTTGATTTGGGAGTCACCCAGCAGATGCTGTCAGTGAAGCCTTTGGTCCGGCGTTCTCCCACACACGTAATCTGTTGGGAGAGAAGCAAAACTAGGGATTTCTTTTTCCCCTCCTTCCTCTCTCTGCATCACATTCATACGGGGTCCCCCATCACTGAGGGGCCCCCTGCCTCTCATGCTCTCTCCTACGTGCTCTCCAAGAGTTCTCCAAGAATTCTTTTACACTCTCAATCACACGACTGTCACTCCTCCACTCAGCACACAACCCCAGCAGGTACTCCATCTCCACTCTCCTGTCTCTCATCTCTCGCCATTCTTCCACTCCGACCTCTCCTTCCACTACCTCCAACATCTTTGTTCTAGCATACTCATACCGTTCACATTCCAGCATCAAGTGCTCCACGGTTTCATCCACTCCTGTCACACACATCTCACACACCTTGCTGCCATCATTCTTCCATCTGTACATACGACTATTTACCTCCAGCGACTTTGTCCTGGCTCTGAAGAGTAGGTCCCCTCCATAGCCACCATCATAGAACCTTTCATACCGTGGCTGGTCCTTTCTCCTGTACCATTCCAGTGTTGATTTCTCACTCATTCCCCTCTGCCATTCTTCTTTCCCTTTCTCTTCCACTCTCCTATTTATTTCCTTTTTGCATACAGCCATACTCCCATGTCTCATCACTCCTGTCACAAACATTCCCAGTTCACCTGTCCATCTTTCCACTTTTACTGAGTCTTTCATCCACTTCCCATACATATTCCAGTCCCAAACCTTGCTTGCCCATTTGCTGTCATCCATTCGTTGCAGTCTAGCTCTGTACCTCAGTCCTGCCTTTGCTATCCTCTCTCTGAACGTGCTCCATCCCATGTCTCCTCTAATCGCTTCCACTGCCACATACCTATTGGCTCCTAATGCTATTCTGCCTGCTTTGTTCTGTGTTAGTACTGTAATAACACTAATGATATATATAAATCTTGAGAGGGGTTTGTCACAACACGTCTAGCTGTTATTTTGTAGGTAGGATGGTGGGTGAAAGACCTGATGTTTTAGTGTCTGGTTTAACTATTCTTATCCAACCTATGCTGATGCCTGTTCCTGAGTGCTTCCTTGAGGAGGTAGCAATGATAAGATGCCATTTGCCTCTACTGTCTAGCTGCACTCTTTTTGTAGGGAGGACGATGGGTGAAAGACCTGATGTATTAGTGTCTGGTTTTACTGTATTCTTATCCAATCTATACTGATGCCTGTTACATCTACCGTAGATAACACTAAAGTCGCCAGGACAACGTTTTTTTCGATGTACAGACGTGTGGTGGCGTTAATACTTACATTTCTACATCCATGATTTCAGGAAAGTTAGAAGGGGCTATCTAGAGAATCTGTCATTTTGTGTCTTCATCTGTGTCATATTATGGCTATAAATTAACAAATTACAAAAATAAAACCAAGTGGCGACGTTGATAACGGGCTACATTAAAGTCGCCAGCTTTTTTTTTTACATTTGTGCCTATAGCGCCTGTAGGCAGTGGTGACCTAGGGCTAAGATGGTAGGCTCTGGAGGTTCACTTGAGGGCTGCTGTGATGGTTGGCCCTCGCCCGTGGTGGCGCAGGCAGGATTGTTATAGTGACGCTTGTGATTAGAGGCTCATGCCGCCCCCCTGTGTCCTCCGATGCACTCGCAATCGAAGGTAGAGTTGATAGGCAGGGCATGTGGGTGTTCTTAGGCCACTCGACGGTGCAGAAAGGTTTTGGTTTTCTTCGGGGATCGAACTCGGGTCACCTAGAACGCCAGTCGGAGACATTAACCACTCCGCTGCCGCCTCCCCCAGCTAGTGTTTATGTTCTGAGTGTCCTCCCGCCGTCGTCATTGCGCGAAAAAACCAACTAGTAGAACAATTTTAAATTGTATATATGTACATACAGATATAAAGCATAAAACAACACTGAAACGGTAGATTTATACATATACACTATTATACATTTGTACAGTCATGATATAAACTACTGTGTATCATCTTCAGTGGCACATAAAAATCTGAAAAAAAAAGAAAAAAAGTAGTGATGCTATAATTTGTAATATTTGGCGGCTGGCGACATTACTGCAGGTGGCGACTATACTGTTATCTACGGTAGACATAGTGATGATGATTTCCTACTTTTTCCATCTAGTAACAATGGTAAGTATTGCTCAAGGTTATAATTGGAGCCATTTTTGTCACTGCATTGTATAGAAGTAAAGAATTTGAGGCCTGGAAATTGCACTGTTACTGTTGCATGCATCAGCTAGGAGGCGTTATTGTTTTCTTTTTTATTTATTTATTTATTTATTTTCCTTTTTTATTTATTTATTTATTTATTTTCCTTTTTTATTTATTTATTTATTTATTTTCCTTTTTTATTTATTTATTTATTTATTTTCCTGTATGCCTTCGGGTGAAAAAAAATAAAATAATATGTGCTATACCTTTGTCCCCCTTTTTATTTGTGTGTTTCCAGTTTGCCTTTGTGTGAAAATAGAATTATTATTATTATTATTATTTACATGCGTTGCCTTTGTCCCCCTCAGAAAGGCAACATTGCGGAGGCGCTGCTGCGGGAAGGGTTTGCCCGCTGCGTGGACTGGTCCATCGCCACGGTGACCGTCTGTCCCCGAGAAGTGAGGGCGTGCATTGAAGGTGGCCAAGGAGAAGCATGCTCAGGCTTTATGGCAGGACTACAATCCTCAAGCTCTGTACGGGTTTTTTGTTTTATTTTGTGCTGATACTCTTTTCCCCTTTTATTTGTTGTGTTTTCAGTTTGCCTTTGTGTGAATAGATGTTTATTATTATTATTATTTACTGCGTTGCTTTGTCCTTCCCTCAGAAAGCAACATTGCGGAGGCTGCTGCGGGAGGGTTTTGCCCGCTGCGTGGACTGGTCCATCGCCACGGTGACTGGCGGCCCCGAGAAGCTGAGGGCGGCAGAGAAGGTGGCCAAGGAGAAGCAGCTCAGGCTATGGCAGGACTACAAACCCTCAAGCCTCTCGGTACGGGTGTGTGTGTGTGTGTGTGTGTGTGTCTTTTCTCACTGTATGTGTGTCTTTTCTCCCTCGGTATGTGTGTGTGTGTGTGTCTTTTCTCCCTCGGTATGTGTGTGTGTGTGTGTCTTTTCTCATACATTCAAGTGACAGTCATACAATTATTCACTATAACTATTCTCTTCTTCTTCTTCTTCTCCTTCTTCTCCTTCTCCCTCTTCTTCTCCTTCTCCCTCTCCCTCTCCTTCTCCCTCTTCTTCTCCTTCTCCCTCTCCTTCTCCCTCTTTTTCACTATAACTATTGACCTTCCTCCTCCACACCCTGCTCACCCTCCTCCCTCCCCCCAGCTGGCAGACAAAGACAAGGACTTCACAGGCAAGGTGGTGGAGGTGGTGAATGGTGACGCCCTGGTGGTGAGGCGACAGGAAGGCTCCAACAAGAAAATATTCCTCTCCAGTATCCGCCCACCAAGGTAAACATCAGATCAAGACAAAACAATATCCATCTATCCATTCATTCATAGACTATTTATATTGTCTATTATTATTATTATTATTATTTAAGTGTTAGGGACGTGTTTGAGGCGTTAATTGTCTTGAAGGAAGCTGCTGGTTTGTCTGTTGTGGTACACGTGGTAGTTCCTGTTACTTTATAGGCAGGGAGAGGGAGATCTACAATATCCATTTATCCATCATTCTAGGGTATTGTTTTATTGTCTTAATTGTTATGGACGGGTGTTTGAGGCGTTAATTGTCCTGAAGGAAGCTGCTGGTTTGGCTGTTTGTAGGGAAAGTTGGTTATTGTTATGGTAGTGTAAAATATAAACATCAAGAATAACATCGAGGAAACAATAGCCATCCAGAATACTACCATAAAATCTTCCTTGCTCAGTACTTTGCTATAAATCACCTCATTGTTTTACTGGCTGGAAATTTCAACCAGCGACATTATACTACATACAGTACTGCAAATGTGTGTATATTCTATTAATATATTTCCATTTTTTAGTTAATTTTACTAAGAGGGGGTTGCATTCCTTCATTAAAACATCAATGAGTCAATGTATAGTTTCTTGCCACAGTACAGGCCATCAACAGGTCAGTCAGTAAGTGTTGCGATAAATGATTGGAATGGACTCAGTTATCAGGTGGTTCGTGTGGAGTCAATAGGGAGTTTTAAAAGGAGGCTGGACAATTTCATGGATGGGATGAAAGGTGGATGTAGGTAGTGTCAAGTAACAGGAACTACCACGTGTAGGTCTCACAGCCTCATGTAGCTTCCTTATGTTCTTACGTTCTCAGTAAGTCGCTCTTTTGATATCTAACTCATCCTCAATAGGTCAGTCAGTAAGTTGCTCCATTGATACCCAACTCATCACACTTGACAGGCAAAGCGACATCAATAGGTCAGTCAGTAAGTCAGTAAGTCGCTCCATTGATACCTAACTCATCACACTTGACAGGCAAAGCGACATCAATAGGTCAGTCAGTAAGTCAGTAAGTCGCTCCATTGATACCTAACTCGTCACCCTCAACAGGCAAAGCGAGTCCGATGCGCCGCGCCCCCCTGGCAAGAACTACCGTCCCCTCTACGACATCCCCTGGCTGTTTGAGGCTCGGGAGTTCCTGCGTAAGAAGCTGATCGGCCAGAAGGTGCAGTGCTCTGTCGACTACATCCAAGCGGCGCAGAACAACTTCCCCGAGAAAACCTGCTGCACCGTCCGGATTGGCGACGTGTGAGTGTGGGAAGGAAGGAGGGAGGGAGGAAATGAGAGCAAGGGAAGGGAGGGAAGGGAGGGAAGAATTAAGGGCAAGGGAAGGAGGGAAGAAGTAGGTATGGGGTGTAGAAGGGAGGGAAGGGAGAGATTGATTTTTGTGTTAGTGTGGGAAGGGAAGGAGGGCAAGATTTTTAGTATTGGCGATGTGTGAGTGTGCGAGGGGAAGGAGAGCACGATTGGCGATGTGGGAGTGTGGGAGGGGGAGTAGAAGGGAGGGAAGGGAGAGATTTTTGTGTGAGTGTGGGAAGAAGGGAGAGAAGTGGGAGGGTGGAAGGGAAGGGAGAGATTTTTGTGGGAGTAGAAGGGAGGGAAGGAGGGCAAGATTGTAAGTTTGTTGTCATTGTTTGTTATTGTTGTTAGCAGTGTTGATGTCTAGCCGGCCACTCACCATCGCTAATTGGGTAAAATTATTATGCAACATAACTTAAGTTTGATATCAATATTTACCAAGTATTTATTTATATTAGATTCATTAATGATACATTTTCAAGTGCGTAAATAAAGGAGCCTTTTAAGAGAGTTTACCCTCAACAGGCTCAGCCAATATAGCATTATGTAGGTTATATTTTATTACATTTATTTTATTATTTTTTATTTTATTTGAAGCCTATAGTGCCAGTAGGGTATTTATTATATCAGGCTGGAGGGACGTGATGGTGGGCGCAGGCTATATTTTTATAGGTATATATATCAGGCGCCTAGAATTGAAACGGCACAAGCGCCACTTTTAA
>JACEEZ010005601.1:35000-100000 GCA_016584305.1 Chionoecetes opilio | reverse complement strand
TTAAATTAAAAAGGAAATAGGGATGCAATCTGGAAAAGTGTAGATTTGAAAAGGAAATAGAAAAACTGGTTCACAAATAGGGTGGTAAATGATTGGAAGTCGTCAGGTAGTTAGTGCGGAGTCAATAGGGAGCTTTAAAAGGAGGCTAGATAATTTAATGGATGGGGATGAAAGGTGGATGTATGTAGTGTTAAGTAACAGGAACTACTACGTGTAGGTCTCGCGGCCTCTTGTAGCTTCCTTATTTTCTTATGTTAAGTGCCTTTGCCTGACTTGTCCTTCATCATTGGATATAAAAAGTGTAGGATAATCATGTTGATGAGATAAGGTAGAGTAGGAGCAGGCAGTCTCTTCACCTGCATGTACTGTATCACCTCCAGGACTCCTACCATCCCACCCTTACCTCTACTTCACACTGCATACATACCACTACTACTACTACTACATACCACTACTACTACTACATACTACTACTACTACATACTACTACTACTACATACCACTACTACTACTACATACCACTACTACTACTACATACCACTACTACTACTACATACAACTACTACTACTACTACTATATACCACTATTACTACTACTACATACCACTACTACTACTACATACCACTACTACTACTACTACATACCACTACTACTACTACATACCACTACTACTACTACATACCACTACTACTACTACATACCACTACTACTACTACTACATACCACTACTACTACTACATACCACTACTACTACTACATACCACTACTACTACTACATACCACTTTACTCTACTACATACCATACTTACTAACATACATACCACTATACTACTACATACCACTACTACTACTACATACCACTTACCTACTACTACATACCACTACTACTACTACATACCATACTACTACTACATACCACTCTACTATCTACTACATCACATACATACTACTACACTGATATATACCACTATTACTACTACTACATACCACTACTACTACTACATACCACTTCTACTTTCTACCATCCCACCCATACATCTACTTCACACTGCATACATACCACTATTACTACTACATACCACTACTACTACTACTACATACCACTACTACTACTACTACATACCACTACTACTACTACTACTACATACCACTACTACTACTACTACATACCACACCTACTACTACTACATACCACTTCTACTTTCTACCATCCCACCCATACATCTACTTCACACTGCATACATACCACTATTACTACTACTACATACCACTACTACTACTACATACCACTACTACATACCACTACTACTACTACATACCACTACTACTACTACATACCACTACTACTACTACATACCACTACTACTACTACTACTACATACCACTTCTACTTTATACTACATACACACCACCACTATTACTACTACATACCACTTCTACTACTACAAGACTATGACTACAAACCACTTTGGTCTCCATACAGATATACTAGTGTGTTAGAGAAACAGGCAGAGATGACTCAATGATAAGGGATGCGAACTTTAGTATGAGAGGAGATTGAGTTATTAACACTTACACTCACCGAGAGACGCAGAGTCGTTGCTAGGGTTTAAGTGGATAAAGGATTTAACTACCTAGGAGGGTAGGAAAAGTCTTACGGACTTAACCAGGAGATAGAACAAGAAGTAACGGATCAAGCTAGGAAAAAGCAGACATAGATTAGAACACAGGAAATAGGGAAAAACGGTACAACAAATATTAGGGGACATGACATAGTAGAATCTCAGTAGAAGGTAGCTAGTGACTGAGTCATTAGGGAGCTTAAAGGGAGTGGATAGGTTAGGATGGGGATGAACAGTGACGAGAGTAGTGTTAGGTGAACAGGAACTACCACGTGTAAGGCTACAGACGCACTTGTAGCTTAACAAACTACATGTTATCTAGAGTTCTTCACGTTCATTACATACCACAATACTAAACATACAATTCTACTTTATACTACATACACACCACTGTTACTACTACATACCACTTCTACTTTATACTACATAAACACCACTATTACTACTACATACCACTTCTACTTTATACTACATACCACTTCTCCCATACCACTACCCATAGGAAGATTATGTAGAGGACGCCCTGGCTGCCCTGATGGCCGAGGTGGAGACCCGTGAGGTGCAGGCCAACCGCGAGTACCGTGCGGGCGGCGTTGAGTACGTGACCCTGCAGCGGACAGACACCAAGGCCGACGTGGCAGAGGTGTTGCTGGGCCAGGGACTGCTGCTGGTGGATGAGAAGAAGGACAAGCGCTTCCTGTCCTTGGTAGGTGTGAGGGAGAGAGAGAGAGAGAGACTAACAGACACAGACAATGAGTGAGTGAGTGAGAGAAAGACAGACAGACAATTAGAGAGAGAGAGACAGAGACAGACAATGAGTGATTGAGAGAGACAGACAACAGACAATGAGTGAGTGAGAGACACAGACAGACAATGAGAAGAGAGAGAGAGAGACAGACAGACAAGACAGACAGACAATTAGAGAGAGAGAGACAGAGACAGACAATGAGTGATTGAGAGAGACACAGACAGACAGACAATTAGAGAGAGAGAGACAGAGACAGACAATGAGTGATTGAGAGAGACACAGACAGACAGACAATTAGAGAGAGAGAGACAGAGACAGACAATGAGTGAGTGAGAGAGACACGACAGACAGACAAACAATGAGTGAGAGAGAGATACATACAGACAGACAATGAGTGAGTGAGAGAGACAGACATACAGACAATGAGTGAGTGAGAGAAGATACAGACAATGAGTGAGAGAGAGACAGAGACAGACAATGAGTGAGTGAGAGAGACAACAAACAGACAATGAGTGAGTGAGAGACACAGACAGACAATGAGAGAGAGAGAGAGAGACAGACAGACAGACAATGAGTGAGTGAGAGACACACAGACAGACAATGAGTGAGAGATACATACAGACAGACAATGAGTGAGAGAGAGACACAGACAGACAGACAATGAGTGAGTGAGAGAGAGACACACAGACAATGAGTGAGTGAGAGAGACACAGACAGACAGACAATGAATGAGTGAGAGAGAGAGAGAGAGACAGAGACAGACAGACAAATAGATAGACAGACAATGAGTGAGTGAGAGAGAAAGACAGACAGACAATGAGTGAGTGAGACAGAGAGAGAGAGATCACAATGTAAGGTGGTGTGTGTATGCATATAAGTTCCATAAAGAGAGGTCAGGTCAGTGGTAGATGCCTCTGACCACTCACTCCTTCCCCCCACAGATCACCACTTACCGCGCCGCCCAGGAATCAGCGCGACACAAGCACCTCAGCTTGTGGCAGTACGGCGACGTCACTGAAGACGACGCTCACGAGTTTGGGATGGAGCGGTAGAGAGGGACAGACACCCTACTCGCCCTCACCACCTCCCTGCTTCCCTCCCTCTCACCTGTCTCTCATTTCCTCTCTCACCTATCACTATGGTTTGGTATGAAGCCGGAGGGAGAGACTCACTTAATTCTTTCATTGCAATTCTTTCTCCCTCTGGCCGGGTTGAACTTCATCACTTTCGTATCTCGTACTAGATTGTTGTTCTGGGATGATGTGTGTTTGGGTATATGTGTGTGTGTGTGTGTGTGTGTTTGTGCGTGCGTGCTGCAAATGTCATGTTTGGGGTCACTCAGAAATATTCCCTCTCCTTTGCAACTATGTAATATTAATTTTTTTGGCCCTCATTTCTCAGGCAGTTGTTCCAGATACTTACGGTATTCATTTATTATTACCGCCCCTTTCTACCCCTTCAGTGGTGCCTTTAGGGAAGAGCACTCACTGTTGTTTATGTCCTGTTGAGTATTGACGCATTCAGATTTGTAGCTCAAGACAGAATTCTGGTTTTCTGCTTCTTGCATACAAACACAGCAATTCCTCGTGTCAGTTTCTTTGTCTGCTCTTAGGTTTCTGTGTGTGTGTGTGTGTGTGTGTGTCCTGTCATTGTGTGTGTAGTCTTATCTGTTTGAGTTGGGGTAAGCTGGTTTAGGTTGTGTGGTTCTATATTAATTCAAATTCACATGAACACTCACACATACACACACACACACACCACACACGCACACACACACACACAACATACATACATACATCTGTTTACCTGCGTTGGAACCTGTGAAGTACATTAAGATCTTGTAATTTGGGAAGCCTCTTTTGTACTGCCCTGGCTGCTACTATTATTATGGCAGCTCAAGAATGCCATACTTTTATCTGTCTTTTCTGTGAGTACGTTCTTGTTATTCATGAATTCATCCTATATCTTTATTTCTGGTTCATGTTTTTGGTTACCCTGTATGGCGGGAGTTCATTAGAGATGTTATAAAAAGCAAGAGCACAGAATAGTTGGACACATCCTTTAATAGGGGGTAAGTTAAGCTCTACGTACCTTCCTGTCAGTCCTGGCTCCGTGTGACTGCTTCTGATGGCATGCGGGCAGTGTATTATTACCTGTGCCAGTTTTTCATGGATGCTAGGTCACTGGAGGTCACGGCATGGAAGGTGATGCGAGTACCGGCGTTGGTTAGGGTGATAAAATGGTAGCTCAGTGTGTGTTTTTGTTGACGACGTTGTGGATGTTTTGATTTCTTTTTTCTTCATTCATTTCTATTATTATTTCCCCATTTTTTTAACACATACGCACACACAAAAAAGAGTGTTACTTACATATGTACAGGTGGTGTTTGTTTATTTTTTGTGTGTTAAGCCTCTGTTTTAAAGTTTATTCGCTACTTTTTATTGGTATTTAATTATTTATATTTCTTGTTTTAAATGAGTGTGCCATCAGCGACTCTTGTGGTGTGGGAGACATTGTTGCAGCGTGAAGTAGATGTTCATATTGTGGGGGGAAGGGACACCTGATGACAATTATGATGCTGATATTGTAAGCATCACTGTTAACATTGACTTACTTTCTTTTTTACATATGCATGTATGATAAGTAAAGTATATGCATGGACCTTGCCTGTCATGGAATCCTAAAGGAGAGAGAGAACGAGAAGGGAGAAGCATTGTTGGAATCAGTGCAGAAAAGAATGTCTAGAATAATAGGGTGTTAGGATTCATTGCCAGTAGTAGTAGTGTGATGCCAGGGTTTTCGTATTTTTGAAAAACTAAAACTTATTGTATCTTATGACCGATACTAAAAAAATCCCACCGCAAAACTACAAGAGTTGAAATTAGTCATATGACTTCACTATTTAATTATAGTACGAACACTTCTCGATGCGGAGATTACTGAAATGGGGATGAACTTAAGGTTAGTAAGGGGAAATGCTGCCACCAGTTCAGGCGAGTAGTTCTATGGTTTACTCCCTGAGCACGTTTTAATATATGAGAATTATTTGGTAGTCGGGGTGGATACTTAGTATTACACCGAGTGAGGCTGAGACTCTTCTTGAGACTTGGGGAAGTATTTCCATAACAAGGGAATAATCACCTAGGGGTTTTTGCAATAAACACAAGAAGCTATATTTTAAACATCATCCGGTTTATTCATCATGAAATATTATTTTTCTTGTTTGAGACCATAGGTACATATATAAACTCTAATTCGGCACAGGAAAGCTCTCCAGAGCATAACCTTCCTCACTGAATTATATTCTTAGAACTACCATCTACGTATACACAAGCTGAAACACCGTAGGCATACATGGAAAAATATAAGGGGGGGGGAATGTAAGAGTAATGATGTTCGCGTTCACTAAACCATGTGGCGTGGTTTTTCTCCAGATTGAGATACTCGCCGGAACCTTGAGGGAAGTGAGTGAGAGACTCTTTAATAACACTTATAAGGACAGGCCAGGCCTCCTATGGGTTAATGAAAACTAACCAACTGTACCTATATATGGATATATAGATAGATATATTATAACAAGGAGGGGGGGGGGGGGGAATAGGAGCGAGTTGCTGATGTCTTACCTTGAGGGAAGTGAGTGAGAGACTGACTCCCTCTTGGTAGACCAAAACGAGGTTGGGAGAAGCGGGAAAAAAGGAATGTTCGGATCCTTAGGAACGGCTTCCCCTGAAGGGATTATCAGACCTCGAATGACTCTAATTAACTAATGAAACAAGTATACATATGAAATGGCTGCCTATAATGCAGTTCTTTTACTTTGATATAGAAGAATTTAATATGTTTATTCTAATATCCGGGGAAAAGTGTTACTTCCTTTCGGTCAAGCCCACGAACGCGTTTTCTAGAGAGACGAGGTATCGGAGTCGGAACATAAATTTGGTCGACTTTTAATTTAGCAAATAACTCGACTAACTCACCCATTTATAAACGTGATCTGTCACTATTGTGTCTATCTTGAAGGACATTAAGAATCTAAGAGTGTTCCTGGATCTGTCAGGAGGGTAAGGGGAGGATGAAAAGTTTTGAATCTACTAGTTATCGAAGATCGCGAAATAAATGTCCCACGCATTTGGACTCGTATCCTGAGTGTATGGGGGAGGGAGTGGGGGGGGGGGGGAAGATAGAAGTGGGAGATAGAAAGAAAAATATTACGAGAACAAAAAAGATTTGATTGACCTTAGTATAATAAGAATAACCTGTTCCTCCATATGCTGGGCCTAGGCGACAACTTGCCCCAGAACAACATGGATATTGAAACCTTTTTCCTTCTTACAGACATAACCCGGGAATTGTATGATAGGAATTTCCATCCTGTCTCTTCCGAATTCCGGGCATTACACACGTCTATTCTCCGGGAGAATTAAATTCTTCAATATCAAATTAACTACTCACTGATCTCCCGTTTCCTTTCTAAAGCTGTGTCAATAGGATGTGTCTGAATGGGACGAATTTATGGTTAATTTACTAGAGATTCTTCTATTCTTTGAAACGGGTATCTGAATGTGTTTAGATTACACGAATATCCAATGAGAAGGAAGTATCCCAATCAACCTCCGACCTGGGCAGTAACGTGGTCGTCAAAACCTGACTCAATACCTAATTCTCGTTGCTAGGAATGTCCCCAGGGGCGCACACCGGCTACCCTCATGGTTACTGACAAGCGCCTAACAAGTCTTGAAATATCGCTCCACCTCAAGCTGGCTGACTGTAGTTGAGTAGTCGTACGACTATCTCGAATTAAAATACTCCTCTCACCGAACCAGGCTGAGCCCGTGAAAGTAGATACTCCGAATTCTAGAAATGAGAAATCTCCCAGACCAAATTGTTTCAGCTAGCCCGACATACACTCAATTCCTTGACTCAGTATCTATTTCTAACACATTTTCGCTTAACTTCACATGAATCCTCCGCAAGTCGGGTTGATTGTAACTTGAATTAAAATACTCCTCTCACCGAACCAGACTGAGTCCGTTAATGAAATTCAATGAAAGATTGGTATCCCAATCAACCTCCTACCTGGATATATTAAGAACATACTGACCCTCAATTTGTTTTCAATCCTGGTCAATATTTTACATTTAACACTTTTCGATTTGATTTCCACACGAGTAATAGCAGGGTGACGCTACAACTACCCTAAACAGAGTAGGTATTAACCTTTCAAGTTCATAAAATAAATTATCAATGTTCATGTTCAAAATAATTCTTCCTTGATGTTCTAATTTTAATACTCTATTGGATACCGAACTTTTCCATCTTGTTGTTGATGGGTGGCATCATGGGTCTTGTTGACGTCATGTACTTCTTGATGGCCTTCAGCTCTTCAAAACGTTTCGGGAACTCCTGTAGGTTCTTGGAAACTAAGAGTGTGCCCATTCCTGAGCCAGTGTCGCTGCATCCTCCATCTCCGTAGCTGTTTGGGTCACCGCTGTTGCTCTGGTTGTTGTAGATCACGGCGGCGGCGGCCAGGCGGTTCAGACGCCCCTTGATACCCTGCACGGCAATGATGTACAGGTTCTTGGCGCCTGTGTTGTCAGCGTAGCTCATGTCGGTGACGGGTAGGCCGAGGGAGATCCAGGACTTCCCTCCCGACGAGGCTTCACGCCCTCTCTTTGCCATGGTGGTGGTTGCGAGGCGTGTGGGTGGCGTGGCGGCTAGACGCGGCGGCTGTAGCGGCTAGGAACGGCGACTACGGCGGCTATGGCGGTGAAGGGCGGCATAGCTGAGGCGAGCGTGGCGGCTAGGCGCGCGGCAGGTTGCGGCGGCGGCTGGCTGTGGCGGCGACGGCTGTGACGGCTGTGGCGGCGGCTGGCTGTGGCGGCGACGGCTGTGACGGCTGTATCGGCTCGCTTCTTACAGCTCACTGCCACATGGTCATGGTTCATGTGTGTAGGGTGTTTGGTTTATAGGGGGAAAGCTCTAATGAACCTACTATAATGATCGATTACTGTATGAAAATTTACCGAAATTTTACTTTATCTTGCTATTTTTCCAAGTGAGATTCCGGTGCTGTTATTTGCTAGGAAATAAGATCCCACCGCTTTAGTCACCAGTGTGATGCCAGGGTTTTTATATGTTTTTGAAAAACTTTAAAACTTATTGTATCTTATGACCGATACTAAAAAAATCCCACCGCAAAACTACAAGAGAGTTGAAATTAGTCATATGACTTCACTATTTAATTATAGTACGAACACTTCTCGATGCGGAGATTACTGAAATGGGGATGAACTTAAGGTTAGTAAGGGGAAATGCTGCCACCAGTTCAGGCGAGTAGTTCTATGGTTTACTCCCTGAGCACGTTTTAATATATGAGAATTATTTGGTAGTCGGGGTGGATACTTAGTATTACACCGAGTGAGGCTGAGACTCTTCTTGAGACTTGGGGAAGTATTTCCATAACAAGGGAATAATCACCTAGGGGTTTTTGCAATAAACAACAAGAAGCTATATTTTAAAACATCATCCGTTACTTCATCATGAAATATTATTTTTCTTGTTGAGACCATAGGTACATATATAAACTCTAATTCGGCCACAGGAAAAGCTCTCCAGAGCATAACCTTCCTCACTGAATTAATATTCTTAGAACTACCATCTACGTATACACAAGCTGAAACACCGTAGGCAATACATGGAAAAATATAAGGGGGGGGGAATGTAAGAGTAATGATGTTGCGTCACTAAACCATGTGGCGTGGTTTTTCTCAGATTGAGAACTCGCGGAACCTTGAGGGAAGTTGAGTGAGACTCTTTAATAACACTATAAGGACAGGCCAGGCCTCCTATGGTTAATGAAAACTAACCAACTGTACCTATATATGGATATATAGATAGATATATTATAACAGGAGGGGGGGGGGGGGGGAAAGGAGCGAGTTGCTGATGTCTTACTTGAGGGAAGTGAGTGGAGACTGACTCCCTCTTGGATAGACCAAAACGAGGTGGGAGAAGGCGGGAAAAAGGAATGTCGGATCCTTAGGAACGGTTCCCTGAAGGGATTATCAGAACCTCGGATGACTCTAATTAATAATGAAACAAGTACCACATATGAAATGGCTGCTATAATGCAGCTCTTTTACTTTGATATAGAGAATTAAATTGTTTATTCTAATATCCGGGGAAAAGTGTTACTTCCTTTCGGTCAAGCCCACGAACGCGTTTTCTAGAGAGACGAGGTATCGGAGTCGGAAACATAAACTTTGGTCGACTTTAATTAGCAAATAACTGACTAACCCACCCATTTATAAACGTGATCTGTCACTATTGTGTCTATCTTGAAGGACATTAAGAATCTAAGAGTGTTCCTGGATCTGTCAGGAGGGTAAGGGGAGGATGAAAAGTTTTGAATCTACTAGTTATCGAAGATCGCGAAATAAATGTCCCACGCATTTGGACTCGTATCCTGAGTGTATGGGGGAGGGAGTGGGGGGGGGGGGAAGATAGAAGTGGGAGATAGAAAGAAAAATTATAGAAAGAAAAATATTACGAGAACAAAAAAGATTTGATTGACCTTAGTATAATAAGAATAACCTGTTCCTCCATATGCTGGGCCTAGGCGACAACTTGCCCCAGAACAACATATGGATATTGAAACCTTTTTCCTTCTTACAGACATAACCCGGGAATTGTATGATAGGAATTTCCATCCTGTCTCTTCCGAATTCCGGGCATTACAGTAGTAGTACCAGTAGAAGTGGAGGTTATTCTAAAGCTTTATTTGGCTCTAGTTAAGCTAGACTGCGGTTTATTTTTTGTCTCCGTATTACAGGATGGATATAGCCTTGTTAGAATCAGTCCAGAGATTCATTGCCAGTGTTAAAAGTAGAAGTGTTGAGGTTATTCTAAAGCTTTATCTGGCTCTAGTTAAGACCTCACCTAGACTATATGCGGTTTTAGTTTTGGTCTCTGTATTACAGGATGGATATAGCCTTGTTAGAATCAGTCCAGAGAAGGATGACTAAAAGGATACGGGATGCGTAGGGTGGTGTGGGGGGACACCGTACTATTAGTGGAAAAATATTCATAAAAAATCCATTTTTTACCTGAGAGAGTGCACACTGTGCCCAAAACAAACTTCACAATATGGCCCACCTATGGTACCCTCATGAATACTTAACTCAGATAATAAGGGTCATTTAAGGTTTTTTATAAATTTTTTACTGTGATCCCCCCAGTTCGGTGTGACCCCACCCCACCCTACCTCTTAGTCATGAAGTCTACCCTGTTGCTCGCATGTAGTTCACTGAGGGTGGCGCTGCATCCGTGGTGGCATGGTGGCGCGAAATTTGAATTAATTTTCGCGTTGTAGCCTTCGTACGGTGATCGTTCGGTGTGACCCCACCCCACCCTATAGTTATAGTATAGGATAGTTATGAGAGGAGATTGAAACTCTTAAATTTACTCACTCAAGAGGCGTAGAGTAAGGGGCGATCTGATAAAAGTTTTTGAGTGGTTAGAGGGATACAATAAAGGAGACAGGACAAGTATAACATCGCCACAAAGTACACTAACACAAGCGTTTTCGGCGACTCTTTCGGTGATGCGGGTTGTTGTTTATCATAATTAATACATCTGAAGAGACTGGACAGGATGTATATTGAGGCTCATCGTCACCACACATAACACAGAAGGTAAATATGTAGGCAAGAGAAACACAGGCCCCATCCTGGCTATATTCTCGGTGCTTCTGACTACTGGCTACCCTTTCGGCGCCGTTGCTGTTGTTTACCATAACCTTCGTAATATACCATCAGTATCAAGAATAATAAAAGAGTATGGCGTAGTATACTATCCTTGGTCAGTATTCACCTCAGAGTGCTAACACTTGCTGAAATGTGTGCCATACTACTTTGATGTGATATTGTTTTTAATGTTTTGCGTTGGTTATTATTTCGACTCCTATCAAGCTTAGTATGTTTTTGTCGTATAAAACAATCGGGGACAAAAGACGGTCTTCGTATCCAGTACCGATCTTGCCTCACAAAAATACGGCCCAAGAAGCCCCATAAATATTAGCCCCGGGGCCGCCATCATGGAACCACTGCTGCCACAGCCGCGGCATTCACGTGCTGGAAGAGTTTTTTTTTTATTGCACATCAGGCGCCAATAATGGGATAACAAGCCTGTTGGTGCCTGATGAATCGATAACATTTAGAAATAAGTTTTTCGGATTAATAGTTGACTTGATGTAGCAAAATGTGTGTGCCAATAGGTAGGTAATGCACTTCACTCATTGTAAAAAAAGAGAACTTTGCCAAATCTATGACATATTAATGAACAAGACATGGTTTTTACGAGTTTTTCTAACATATTTAATTTGAAGATGTGATAAAAATCAGCTAGAACCAGACTGACATGGGGTTAATTTTGTAAATGGAGTCAGTAAACTGTGGGGCCGGGGTCCATGTGGGGGAGAAAAATAATCAAAACAAACAAAACAAATTGAAATAAGGCAACATAGACCTTATAAATCATCTAGAACACCTTAACATTGACGAATATAACGAAAAACTAGAAAGAGTGGCAAGAAAAGTGAGGGAAAACACGTGAAATAAGGGCAAGGCGAAGAGGCGGCCGGCGTGGCTGGCAACACTGCAGTGAGAACGGTTGTGGCGGCCGCTGTGCTTTCTTAAGTTTCCTAGCCTACTTTTGGTCTTCCTACCACCGCTTCCCTCCTCCTGCACACCCCACAGACCACACACCATCGCTACCATGCCGGCCTAACCACCACGACCCTTAAACACGTCAGCAAAGCCTTTAAAGCTACCTGAAGGAGTGTTTACCGATATGGCGCCGAGTAGCTCTCCCTCCTGAAGCCGAGTACAAGTGTCTGGTCGCGGGGTTATTTTAGCCTGCCGTGTGTGCGTGAGGGCGTGAGTGTGGCGGCGGTGGGCCCTGCCTCACCCCGGGATTATGGTAAGATGGAGGTGGACGTCAGTGAGGTGTTGGCGGCTATCGGAACGCTCTACGACGCCCAGGTCCACGACAAACACAAGCATGACCAGGCGTCGCGCTGGCTCGGGCAGCTGCAACGATCGGTGAGGCTCAGGGCACGGGGCTGAGGGGCATGGGTACTAAGGGCTAGTGGTAAGGGGATAGGAACTAGGATTATAAGATAGGCCATGGCATAGGGACAAGGGTACCTGGAACTCTCGCCGCCGTCGTCGAGCGTTCCAATTATTGATATTACAGGACCCAATATAGACATTTAATCAGGTTTTATCCGTGTTTCTGCATTCAGGGATGAAATACCAGCAGTAGCTTGATCAGTTAGGTTAGGTTAAGTGCCACTGTCCAGGTTAGGTTAAGATTTCCACGTCGGCGAGAGTTCTCTGTCGGTGTTTCGGCGCGAATTCTCATCGGCGACAGTTCCATAAACCGAAATAGGTGAGTGGTTAGGGGATAGGAGCTAGGGATAGGGACAAGGGGTTAGTGCAAATGGGTAAGTGGTAAGGGGATAGGAGCTAGGGCAAGGGGTTAGGGCTAATGGTTAAGTGGTAGGATAGGAGCTAGGGGCCATGGGATAGAGACAAGGGGTTAGTGGTAAGGGGATAGGAGCTAGGGACAAGGGGTTACTGCTAATGGGTAAGTGGTAAGAGGATAGGAGCTAGGGGCCAAGGGGTAAGGGGATAGGAGCTAGGGGCCATGGGATAGGGACAAGGGGTTACTGCTAATGGGTAAGTGGTAAGAGGATAGGGGCCATGGGATAGGAGCTAGGGGTTACTGCTAATGGGTAAGTGGTAAGAGGAGAGGAGCTAGGGGCCATGGGATAGGGACAAGGGGTTAGTGCTAATGGGTAAGTGGTAAGAGGATAGGAGCTAGGGGCCATGGGATAGGGACAAGGTAGGAGCTGGCGGGAGACAAGGGTATGTAATGGTAATGAGGGATAGGAGCTAGGGGCCATGGGATAGGGACAAGGGGTTACTGCTAATGGGTAAGTGGTAAGGGATAGGAGCTAGGGGCCATGGGATAGGGACAAGGTGTTAGTGCAAATAGGTAAGTGGTAAGGAGATAGGAGCTAGGGGCCATGGGATAGGGACAAGGGGTTAGTGCAAATGGGTAAGTGGTGAGGGGATAGGAGCTAGGGGCCATGGGATAGGGACAAGGTGTTAGTGCAAATAGGTAAGTGGTAAGGAGATAGGAGCTTGGGGCCATGGGATAGGGACAAGGGTTAGTGCAAATGGGTAAGGGTATAATGCCAAGGGGTTTTGGGATTGGGCTAGAAGTCAGGGGCAATGGGATACAGGTAAGGGGTAAGGGGTGTAGGGATAGGGGGCAAAGGGCACGGCATGGTTGTTTAGTACTTTAGGGATTACTGTTTCTTTAGTTATAGTCTATTTTTTTTTAACAAGGCAAATAATCCTGCCCCCTTGCTGCTTACTGACTGCTATTTGATGCCAGGAGAAGGGAATACTACGCTTCTTCTTAATTTCAGCTGTATTTTAGCATTGTTAACCATATTATCAGGTAAACATAGGGATACTTTTAAGCATGAGACCTTCAGATAGAATGGAATTTTTCCCTTTAAAAAAAAATAGACTATAGTCAGTGAGGTCTTGGTGATCAGGAAGGGATGCAGTCAGTTCGTACTCAAGTTGTTTCGTACACCAGTAGATTCGTACATCAAAAAGTTGTTTCTTAGTCTGTATGAAACCATAGTCGTTTCGTACACTCAGCTCTGAGTTGAACTTGATTACTAGAGTTACGAATCGACACCAGGTATGTACGAAAAACTCAAAATCAGTGTACGAAACAACTAACAAAACCTGGGTACGAAACAACTTGTGTACGAAACTCCCTGTAACCATTATATCTCCTGGTGTGGTATTGTGAATGGATGGATGGCTGGGTTGAGGGTTATTTACCTATTTGTATATGCACAGGCTGGAGGCAAGCTTGTAATGTCCAGGCTTTTGATACTGGTATGGCTGCGTGAGTGTGTGTGTGTGTGTGTCTGAATTTTTTGGTAAACTGCATCCTGATAATTTAAAGATGAATAAAATTTTACTGATAGAATTTGATGCGTTGTTCCAGGAATCCGATATCTGTTTCTCGGCAAAACTATGATTTTTGAGCTGGGGGAACCTCTTTAACAAGCATTTCCACAGAAAAAAAATCATTAGATTAACTCAAAACATCTAAATTGGTCATACTGAAATAGAACAGGACAATCTCTGCCAGCCTTAGTACTCACGTTTCCTGTATATTCTGCTGCAGCATGTAGCGAGGATACTATGTATTAACTTTTGGAAACTATAAATGAGGCGCTTCTTATCTTATAGTAATAGCTATGCAAGGTTTTGTGAGGTTAGATAAGCGTGCTTAGTAGTGCGTGGCATTGGTCGACCAGGCATCCAGGGCAGCCGGCCAACCTGCACACTCCTCACCGCCTCTAAGACAATGGAAACACTGTCGCCACTTTCTACGGGTTAACGGTGGAAATAAATAGTTATATTTTTGGTTTCTAGAAGTGAATAGTATCTCCACTACATGCTGAAGCAAACATTATACAGGAAACTTAAGATTATTAAGGCTGGCAAAGAGAGCCCAGTTCTTATACATAATCATCATAAAATATATTAGATACATTTTTTTTTGCCTTCCTGAATAATGTCCCAGACCTGAAGGTTTGTATTCTTTATTTCGCCAGTTTGTTGCGTGTGGCAGACTCGCCTGCCTCGCCATCTGGTATATGCAAATGACAAAGCTATTCAAATTTATTCTTACAAAGCTTTCATTAGGTATTTCTTTTTCGCATCAATGTTCATCATGTACTCATCATAAACATTTTGATTATGAAGAGTGTGACCGTTCAAATTTTGACACAGTACTACTTTGGGTAAAATTCTAGAGTCCTTTCCCGCTCTTATTAGTGGGCTTTTTTCCTCCAGACCTTCACAGATTCCTTCAGATACTTCTAAAACGTAATTATAAAGTGGGGGAGGGGTAAAAAAAAAAAAAAAAAAAAATACTAACCTAACCTCAACATAACCTAACTTAACCTGGTAAAATTCTAGTTCTTTCTCGCCCTTAGGTCTCGCTAGGAGGTTATTGGTAAGGTTAGGTTAGGTTATAGTGAGGTTAGTTTTTTTTTTACCTCTCCCCCAATTTATAATTACGTTTTAGAGGTATCTGAAGGGATCTGTGAAGGTCTGGAGGAAAAAAGCCCACTAATAAGGGCGGGAAAGGACTCTAAAATGTTACCCTACTTTGCTCTGTGTACCTATCAGTTGCAGGTGTCAAGGGTCATGTGACTAACTCTCCCTGCAGTAACAGTTGTGTGTAGGGGGTGCAAGGTGGCGCAGTGCATTTTTTAAGCCAATCTTACTGGGCGACATTCTTTGGATATCCAGAAAGGTAAAGGCCTACCTGTTAAAATATAGTTTTTTGGATACCGTACATCAACTTCACCCTTTTGTATGTTGTGTATAAATAAAGATCCTATGCAGTAATAAGAGTGCACTTCTGGATCTAACACACACAGATAAGATGAACCATTGTATCTAGGAAGGATTTTATGAACTAATATCTTGTCGCCCAGTAGCTTAAAATTGTTCTTACTGGGCGACAGTTTTCCATCACTGGGAGACATTTTGGTCGCCCAGTTGTGATGTTAACAAATGCACTGCTGTGTAGCCATGGATGCTGAGCCACGTGTGTTATGATGGTGTTGTAGTGAGGGGGTTGTAAGCCTTATTGTGCTTATCTGAGGCTGTGGTGAGAGAGCCTCTATGTGCTAGATTAGATTAAGCTCCCTGAGGATTAAGGTAGGGTAGCCTATTGGTTATTTGGTTTGTTGAGGGCTTGTTTCTTTTCCTAAGATACAAAAACGTTCTATCTATAGTCTATTTTTTTTTATTATGGTCAAAATGCAGTAAGGAAGCCACGCCCCCTGCCTCCCCTTCTATTCTACGGGGCAGCTGATTGGTGCATTGCTCGTATCATCACTACCAATCACAATATCTTCACTACTTTACAGCGCGTGACCACTGGACAGAGCAATCTTCACTACAGAGAGATTTTTTATTTTGTCACCCTCTGTAGTGAAGATGGCTCTGTCCAGTGGTCACGCGCTGTTAAGTAGTGAAGATATTGTGATTGGTAGTGATGATACGAGGAATGCACCAATCAGCTGCCCCGTAGAATAGAAGGGGAGGCAGGGGGCGTGGCTTCCTTACTGCATTTTGACCATAATAAAAAAAATAGACTATAGTGTCATTCGTTCATCCTCATGCATAAGTTATCCATCTTCTTTTTGAGTCATATTTGTTGCACAAGTATAGGCCTATGGTTACAGGGAGTTTCGTACACAAGTTGTTTCGTACCCAGGATTTGTTAGTTATTTCGTACACTGATTTTGAGTTTTTTCGTACATACCTGGTGACGTGTCGTAACTCTAGTAATCAAGTTCAACTCTGAGCTGAGTGTACGAAACGACTATGGTTTCATATAGACAACGAAACAACTTTTTGGTGTACGAATCTACTGATGTACGAACTGACTGCACCCCGTATAGGCCTATATGCTTTGGCTTAAAATTTATAGGCAAAATAGAAATATTGCCAAATCCTTGATCCTCTCCCTGCAAATGTTCACTTATAGACCCAGACTCCTCATGTAGGGATATCTTCAGTAAACTTAACACTTTAACACTTTTATGTTTGCCTTTTTTCAGTATTTTATAATGATTATAACAGGATATGGGGTTGCAAACAGCCCTTTACAAGCAAATGCTTTTTGGCCAAGGTGTGGAGAGAGAGGGAAAAACACAGAAAAAAATAAAAATAAACACCAGGTATATAAATACTAAACAAATAGACTGACATAAACAGGCGATAATAGTTAGTAAGTTACTTAGACTAATTTACAGGATAATATACAATAGTAAAAAATTGCAAAGTAACAGTAACTATAAAAGACTATCTAAAAAGTAGGTCAAAGAAGAAAGATCCTCAGCTCATAGGTCTAGGAATACATAGACAGCATTGTAATAAATTGTTAGAAGAAGGAAGGAATCGCCTATTAATATGTCACCAAAACACACCCCAGTCCTTGCTAATCCCTTATGAACCAAATCAAGTCTTGAAACAAAACCAAAACTTTCCTAGCTTGCCAAGACTAGCCTTAATCTAGCTATTAAACTAAACCTCTGATAAACCTCCCCCTCCTCGTCCTCCTCTGCCTCTTCCTCTAACTCCTCTTCCTCTTCCTCCTCCTCCTCTTATAATAATTTTTGATGCTTTGTTTTTGTTCTGCACTCTATTGTTTTTATGTCTGAGGAAAATAAACACGCCCCCAATAAAACAAATAAACAATACCCTATCTTAATCCTCAAGAAGCTTAATCTAATCTAGCACCTAGAGGTTGTTCTTATGTCTTCCTCCTCCTCGTCCACTGCCCTGTACTCACCCCTAATCCCCCCTTATCCCCCTCCTCCAGGTACAAGCATGGAAGGTGGCTGACCAACTCCTTCACCTTAAGCATGATGGCAACTCCTGCTTCTTTGCGGCCCAGACTCTCCGCACCAAGATCCAGGTACTGTGTCCTCCTCCTCCTCCTCTGTGTCCTCCTCCTCCTCCTCTTCTGTGTCCTCCTCTGTGTCCTCCTTCTCCTCCTCTGTGTCCTCCTCCTCCTCCTCTGTGTCCTCCTCCTCCTCTTCCTCCTCCTCCTCCTCCATAGTTGTTGAAGTGTGTTCTGACCTAATCATATTTTTGCATGATTAATTTAGCTCATTTTTTGTCCTGTTTCGAAGGTGTTTGATATGGTGGTAAGCACATATTTTTGCTGTGGATGGTATTTGCACTGTATTATTGGTAGTACATCCCACCGAGCTACTATATACTCCATCTGGTAAACAAAATTCTGTGTGTGTATGTGTGTGTGTGTGTACTCCATCTGGTAAACAAAATTCTGTGTGTGTATGTGTGTGTGTGTGTACTCCATCTGGTAAACAAAATTCTGTGTGTGTATGTGTGTGTGTGTGTTACTCCATCTGGTAAACAAAATTCTGTGTGTGTATGTGTGTGTGTGTGTACTCCATCTGGTAAACAAAATTCTGTGTGTGTATGTGTGTGTGTGTGTACTCCATCTGGTAAACAAAATTCTGTGTGTGTATGTGTGTGTGTGTACTCCATCTGGTAAACAAAATTCTGTGTGTGTATGTGTGTGTGTGTGTACTCCATCTGGTAAACAAAATTCTGTGTGTGTATGTGTGTGTGTGTGTACTCCATCTGGTAAACAAAATTCTGTGTGTGTATGTGTGTGTGTGTGTACTCCATCTGGTAAACAAAATTCTGTGTGTGTATGTGTGTGTGTGTGTACTCCATCTGGTAAACAAAATTCTGTGTGTGTATGTGTGTGTGTGTGTACTCCATCTGGTAAACAAAATTCTGTGTGTGTATGTGTGTGTGTGTGTACTCCATCTGGTAAACAAAATTCTGTGTGTGTATGTGTGTGTGTGTACTCCATCTGGTAAACAAAATTCTGTGTGTGTGTGTGTGTGTGTGTGTGTGTACTCCATCTGGTAAACAAAATTCTGTGTGTGTGTGTGTGTGTGTGTGTACTCCATCTGGTAAACAAAATTCTGTGTGTGTGTGTGTGTGTGTACTCCATCTGGTAAACAAAATTCTGTGTGTGTGTGTGTGTGTGTGTGTACTCCATCTGATAAACAAAATTCTGTGTGTGTATGTGTGTGTGTACTCCATCTGGTAAACAAAATTCTGTGTGTGTATGTGTGTGTGTACTCCATCTGGTAAACAAAATTCTGTGTGTGTATGTGTGTGTGTACTCCATCTGGTAAACAAAATTCTGTGTGTGTGTGTGTGTGTGTGTGTGTGTGTACTCCATCTGGTAAACAAAATTCTGTGTGTGTGTGTGTGTGTGTGTGTGTGTACTCCATCTGGTAAACAAAATTCTGTGTGTGTATGTGTGTGTGTACTCCATCTGGTAAACAAAATTCTGTGTGTGTGTGTGTGTGTGTGTGTACTCCATCTGGTAAACAAAATTCTGTGTGTGTGTGTGTGTCTAACCTCCGTCTTCGCCCCTTTGTCACAGCTGTACTTTGGGGAGCTGCCGGTGGAGGCGCATGCATCGCTGCGCGCCTCCATGCTGGAACACATGAGTCACATCAACGAGCACACCTACCAGGGCATCGCCACGCAGCTGTGTGTGGCCCTGGCCGACCTGGCACTCCACATGGCCGCCTGGAGTGACCCTATAGGTAGGGCCGGGGAATGGCAGGACACAGGGTTTTTATTCTTATCTTCCCTCTCACTTTTTACAATGGAGAGTAATTTGCCTGCACATGTTGACGCATCTTGAGTGGTAGTGTTGTGGTCATCCTTGGTCAACATGGCAGCCTGGAGTGACCCGATAGGTAGGGACGGAGAGTGTAGTACATATTTTTCTTTACATTACATTTACAGTACAGTACATTTGTTCTTATCTGCCCTCTTGGTTTTTACAATGGAGAGTAATTTGCCTGCACATGTTGAAACACCTTCTTTGGGGGGTGTTCGGCTCATCCTTGGTCAACATGGCAGCCAGGAGTGTTACAAAACTGTCTTGTGTGACATTACAGGGTGTGCAGCTTGGGGCCACATAACCCACAATACAGCCATGAACTAACAGATCAACAAAGACAATGATTACACTGGGGAACAAATTTTTGTTGAGTTAGGTCTGACACTTGTTATTAAGTAATTTTTGGGTGCTGAATCCAAAACTGATCTCGGTTTTTCTCTATCACGTCAAGTTTTTGAACTGTAGGATTTTCGTATTTTTTTTAAATATGAAAAATACTGTACATAACAGTAACTGCTTATTTTATAAAAAGTTGCAAATGTTAACATACAATGAAAAATGAAAGAAATAGGCATGAATAGAATGTTTATTTAACATTATCATGTTTTTAGAAAGGATAAGGCTATAATTGTGTGCAGGTTAAGGTAAAAATTTACGTTTGTAGCTTTGTCTGGAGTGTTCAACTTGAGGACTATCGCGTTTGATGCTCCAACAATAGTCAGCCATCATATGCACATCCCATCTACCCTGGTAACGTTCTTCCATAACCTTCAAATCTTGGTGAAATCGTTCACCTTGCTCGTCGCTAGCAGCACCAAGATTTTCCGGAAAGTTGGCAAGATGGCTATGCAAAAAATGTACTTTAATACTCATGTTGCAACCAAGCGCTTTGTAGCTCTCCAATAGTTTCAGAACAATTTCTGTGTAATTACTTGCACGTGTATTTCCAAGAAAGTTCTTGACGACGTCTTTGAATGATAGCCAAGCATTCTTTTCAAGGTCTGACATAGTACCGTTGAAATGTTCATCTTTGATGAGCTGTCGAATTTGTGGACCATCAAACACACCGGCCTTGATTTTTTCAATTGACAGTCCAGGAAATGCCAAGATGATGTACTTCAAACAGTCGCCATCAGTTGACAATGCTTTTACAAATTGTTTCATGAGACCTAGTTTTATGTGCAGAGGTGGGAATATTATTTTCTTCCTGTCAACAAGTGGCTCATGTACAATGTTAGGATCTCCAGGTTTAAGATCAGATCTCGGAGGCCAATTCGTCTGAACCCAATGCTTCTCTCGAGCTCTGCTATCCCACATACAGAGAAAGCAGGGATACTTTGTGTATCCACGTTGTTGACCAAGAAGGAAGGACACCATTTTAAGGTCAACACAGATGATCCAATTGTGTTTGTCATATTGCAATAACTCAATGACTCTCTTTACATCTCCATATTCTTCACGAAGACAGACCGAATGCCCAATAGGGACTGCGCCAAACAAATTGCCATTGTGTAGAAGTTTTACTACAGCTCACAAGTGGAATTTTGCTTATCTGGAGGGCAAGCTGTGGAGAAAAAACTTGACGTGCTAGAAAAAAACTGACTACAGATTTGGAATCAGCATGCCAATTTTAGTCTAAATAAGCTCAAAAATCTAACTCAACAATTTTTTTTTCTTCAAATTGTTCCCCAGTGTTAGATATAGCCAATGAATGAATTGCCAGTCAACAGCATAACAACTCACACCTTCACCCCCCCTCAGGTGACCTCATTACCCAGTTTGGGCCGGAGTCCTCCACGCCCAACCTGGTCCCCCTGCTGGAGGTGCTCATCGCCCTGCCGGAGGAGCTGCACTCGCGACAGCTCCGCCTGGGACTCAACCGGCGGAAGCACCTGGATGAGTACTTCCACTCCCAAGTTCCTAACATCACTAAGATCCTGGTGAGTGGTTGTGGTGTGTGGTTGAGTGGTTGTGGTGTGTGGGAGTGGCTTGACCTCCCTTACTGGTGGCTCTGGGCTGAAAGTAGCCTATACTCTGTTTTTTTAATGAGGTGAAAAATCCTGCCCCCTTGCTGCTTACTGACTGATATTTGATGCCAGGAGAAGGGAATACTACGCTTCTTCTAAATTTCAGCTGTATTTTATCATAGTTAACCCTATTATCAGGTAAACGTAGGCATAATTTTAAGCATGAGACCTTAAGATATAATAAAAAAATTGCCTCGTTAACCCCTTCACGCCCAGATCTTAACTTTGCTATAAAAAATTGTCAGTTGTTAGCCATAAAATTACGAAAAGTAACTGAATATACCAAATGAGTTAAGTCGACAAGGATACTAAACAGGTCATATCTATAAAATATTGCTTATAGTCACTAAAAATTGTCTAATGGTACCTAAATTACTATGGAAATTACGTTCTGGGTCTCAAGGGGTTAAAAAAAATAGACTAAAGTAGGGTTCATATTCGGACTAATTGGGCCAAGGAGTGGTCCGAGTAATGCAAGGATCCGAATAATGAGGGGATATGAAAAAAAAGAAAAAAAAAATCTAGGTAATATATACTGTAGCTAGGAAATTTCGACTAAAAAAAAAGAGGAGGTCCGAATAATGTCAAAGTCCGAATAAGAGAGGTTTTACTGTAAGCAATATTTTAGAGATGACCTGTTTAGTATCCTTGTCCACTAGCTAATTTGGTATATTCAGTTACTTTTCGTAATTTTATGGCTAACAACAGACAATTTTATGTATCAAAGGAAAGATCTGTTGGTGAAGGGGTTAAGGATTTATCATAGCGTAGCGTAGATAAAAAAAGGAAATAGGGAGAAACTGGTTCACAAATAGGGTGGTAAATGATTGGAATGGACAGTCGCAGGTGGTCAATGTGGAGTCTATTGGGGTCTTTAAAAGGAGTCTGGATAAATTCATGGATGGGGAAGAGAGGTGGATATAGGTAGATTTAAGTAACAGGAACTACCTTGTGTAGGTATCACGGACGGCCTCATGTAGCTTCCTTATTTTCTTATGTACTTATGTAAGAATAGAAGAGTGATCCTTTGTGATGCCTTGTGTCCCTTGGTGTGCAGCATCTGGTGGTGATGAGTGAGGGCACCAGCAAGGAGAGCACCCACCTCAAGGCCCTCCGCTGCCTCGCCTCCTGGTTCAACATACACTCACAAAACTGGGTGCTGCTCCTCAACACTTGCCTCGTCGATGACATCCTCACGGTCGTTGGGAATCCTCAGGTGGCCCCCAGGTGTGTATAGGTGCATTGTGTGTGTGTGTGTGTGTATAGGTGCCTTGTGTGTTTGTGTGTGTGTGTATAGGTGCCTTGTGTGTGTGTATAGGTGCATTGTGCGTGTGTGTGTGTGTATAGGTGCATTGTGTGTGTGTGTGTGTGTGTATAGGTGCATTGTGTGTGTGTATAGGTGCATTGTGCGTGTGTGTGTGTGTGTATAGGTGCATTGTGGTGTGTGTGTGTATAGGTCCGATGTGTGTATGTGTATAGGTGCATTGTGCGTGTGTGTGTGTATATAGGTCCGATGTGTGTATGTGTATAGGTGCATTGTGCGTGTGTGTGTGTGTATATAGGTCCGATGTGTGTATGTGTATAGGTGCATTGTGCGTGTGTGTGTGTATATAGGTCCGATGTGTGTATGTGTATAGGTGCATTGTGCGTGTGTGTGTGTGTATATAGGTCGATGTGTGTATGTGTATAGGTGCATTGTGGTGTGTGTGTGTATAGGTGCATTGTGTGTGTGTATAGGTGCATTGTGCGTGTGTGTGTGTGTGTATAGGTGCATTGTGTGTGTGTGTGTATAGGTCCGATGTGTGTATGCGTATAGGTGCATTGTGCGTGTGTGTGTGTGTATATAGGTCCGATGTGTGTATGTGTATAGGTGCATTGTGCGTGTGTGTGTGTATATAGGTCCGATGTGTGTATGTGTATAGGTGCATTGTGCGTGTGTGTGTGTGTATAGGTGCATTGTGCGTGTGTGTATAGGTGTAATGTGTGTGTGTATAGGTGCAATGGGCGTGTGTGTGTGTATAGGTGCATTGTGCGTGTGTGTGTATAGGTCCGATGTGTGTGTGTGTGTATAGGTGTAGTGTGTGTGTGTTTGTATAGGTGCAATGTGTGTGTAGTATGTGTGTAACTACTATGTATAGCAAAACTTTGTTGGAAAAATACATGGACTGCAGATGTGAGACAATTTGGATTTACGTGTTGATATTAAATTTTGTGTTGTGTGTTATGTAACTTTATAAACTACTTGCTGTGGTCAAAAAAATATCTATCTATCTATGTGTGTGTGTCTGTTGGTTACATCTTCACAGTGGGTAGTTTAAATCTGTGTTAAATCTATTCCATCATTCTTTCAACCATCCCTTCATCCTCTGGTGTCAGGTTTGTCTCTGCTGCAATGTGTGTGTTTGTGTGTCTGTTGTCCTATCATCACACTGGATAGTTTACATCTGTGTTGAGCGACTTCCATCATTCTTTCATCCATCCCTCTGCTGCAATGTGTGTGTTTGTGTGTGTGTTGTCATATCTTCACACTGGATAGTTTACATCTGTGTTGAGCGACTTCCATCATTCTTTCATCCATCCCTCTGCTGCAATGTGTGTGTTTGTGTGTGTGTTGTCATATCTTCACACTGGATAGTTTACATCTGTGTTGAGCGACTTCCATCATTCTTTCATCCATCCCTTCATCCATCCCTCTGCTGCAATGTGTGTGTTTGTGTGTCTGTTGTCATATTTCACACTGGATAGTTTATATTTTGAGCGACTATTCCATCATTCTTTCATCCATCCCTTCACCCATTCTGCCGTCAGGTTACACGAGATAGCGACAGACTGTGTGTGCTCTGCGATGATCATGCTGGAGGCGGAGAGGATACAGCCCCTCGCCGAGACCCTGTTTGCCGGCGTGCTGCAGATGGGCAACGCCTACCACATGGCCGTGGCTCTGGAGGACATCAACGCCATCACTAACTATGCCAGGTAGGAATGTGGGATCCCCTGTTGCACTGCTGGGTCAAAGTGTTGATCAGTTTGTGTTGGAGAATCGTGCACGTTGTTGTGACTGAAGCAACAAGGAGAAGGTGACTTGGATGTGACTGCTGTAGTGTTCCTGCCAGCATAGTCACTTAGAGTTTGACAGTTTTAGATATATGAAAGTATGTAAAGGCAGTCACGATCCCTTTTTAGTAATAATGATAATAATAATAATAATTTCCCCCTGAAGGTATACAGTAAAAAACCAAAAAAAAAAACTAATTATATAAACAGGAATGAAAGAGCCTAAGCACTAAAGCAAATACAAGATAATATATACATGTGGGCAATATAGACACTGCTGTACATGTCTCATTGAATGTCTCCTACCACAGTCATTCACAACCAGGACATCTTTTATTTACAGGATCTTCTCTGAGCTTGGGGAGACTTTGGTGGAGGTGATGGTGGAGCAGCCGGGCCAGGGTCTGGGCTCCCTGCAGGTCCTCCACCTCCTCCTCACCTGTATTGGACACCACGACTGGGAGGTGAGGCTCAGATACATGCACACACACATACACACACACACACACACAGACACACGCACAGGGTACTCCGTAGTGTAGTGGTTAGCACCCTCGGCTCACAACCGAGAAGTCCCGGGTTCGATCCCCGGGCAGAGCGAAGACAGATGGGCTGTTTCCTTAAAACCCGAGCCCCTGTCCACCCAGCAGTGAATGGGTACCGGGGGTTTGTGACCTGCCTCCCGGGGTGGTGGCTTCGGCCAACACTAAGCACTAAGGATGAATGATAAGAATGTTGATGTGGAGCCGGGGCCATACGAGTGCAGCTCAGGCCCTGTAAAATACAACTAGATGAATACACACACACACACACACACACACACACACACACACACACACACACACACACACACACACATAGGTATTTCTTGATATACTGTGCTGATCTTATTTTTAGTAATTTCTGTTGTGTATGAAATCTCAGTGTGTGTCAAATATTTTTTTGCACTAGATATCCGTCTCTTTATCGCCTTCCGTAATTTCTGTGATGTGTCTGAAATCTCGGTGCGTTTAATAATCTTTTGCACCGGCTGTCATTGTCTCTTGATTGTGTTGCGCAGGTGGCCGAGATCACCTTCAACTTCTGGTACAAGCTGTCCGAGGTGCTCTACAAGAAGAACTGTGACAACGTGAATGAGCAGTTCAAGCCTTACGTGGAGCGCCTCATAGAAGCCCTCTACCGACACTGCCAGATGGAGCCCGACCATGTAAGTCTGTCTGTCTGTCTTCATTTGTTTAATAGATAGGACCTGTTTAGTATCCTTGTCAACGAACTAATTTGGTATATTAAGTTACTTTTTGTTATTTTATGGCTATTTGACTTTTAATTATTATTTGACTTATTTATACAGACCATTTTTTTTTGCCAAGGAAAGATGTGGGTCTCAAGGGGTTAAATACACACCCGTACAGACAGTAAGTGGATTAATCTTTCCCCTCCCTCCCTCCCGCCCCAGGACTCCATCTTGGCCCAGCAGGATGACTTCTATGAGTTCCGGGAGCGCGTGCAGGAGCTGATCAAGGACGTGGTGTTCATCTGCGGCTCCAAGCTGTGTTTCCAGCAGATGGCGCACGTGCTCCTCGCCCCGGACGTCACCAAGAACTGGAACCTGATGGAGGCGGCGCTCTTCATCATGCAGAGTGTGGCCAAAAACCTCATCCCGTGAGTGCCAAGTGGCCCTATTACTACTACTAATACTACTACTACTGCTAATCCTACTGCTGCTACTACTACTACTACTACTGCTGCTACTACTACTACTACTACTACTACTACTACTACTACTACTACTACTACTACTACTACTACTACTACCACTGCTACTACTACCACTACTACTGCCACTACTACAACTACTATACTACTACTATTTTTACTAGTATCCTACTACCACTACAACTAACTAACTACTACTACTACTACTTATACTGCTATTACTACTGTTGTCCTAGTACAACTACTACTACTACTGATTTCATTTCGCCCGAAGGCATAGACAGCAAAAAATTCCACATAATATGATAATATATAATAACATAATAATAATGCTAATATTATTATTAATTTGTTATTAATATTATGATAATATAATACTAATACTAATGAAATGATGTCTAATGTCTAATGTCTAATGTAAAAACAAGAGTATTAATATATGGTAGAAGGCTAGAAGTAGTGTTAGTGCTTGATAATTAATAACTAGTCTATTTTATTTATTATGGTCAAAATGCAGTAAGGAAGCCACGCCCCCTGCCTCCCCTTCTATTCTACGAGGCAGCTGATTGGTGCACTCCTCGTATCATCACTACCAATCACAATATCTTCACTACTTAACAGCGGCGTGACCACTGGACAGAGCAATCTTCACTACAGAGGGATTTTTTATTTTGTCACCCTCTGTAGTGAAGATTGCTCTGTCCAGTGGTCACGCCTCTGTTAAGTAGTGAAGATATTGTGATGGGTAGTGATGATACGAGGAATGCACCAATCAGCTGCCCCATAGAATAGAAGGGCAGGCAGGGGGCGTGGCTTCCTTACTGCATTTTGACCATAATAAAAAAAATAGACTATAACCTTCTAATTTATTAAAAACTAACTAATCTAAACCATGAAATATACAAACTTAAATAGCTAATCATTTATTGACACTAATTCAACTAAATCATAACATAAACAAACTAAAATAAGCTAATCATTTGTTTACACTCAACTCAACACTTAAAATGATGCAAACTAATAGAAGCTCATCATATATAAATACTACCGTAGATAACACTATAGTCGCCAGTCACTTGCCACTGCACTAATGTCGCCAGGCACAATATATTACAAATTTTAGCATCACTACTGATTTGTACGTGCCACTGAAGATGATACACAGTAGTTTATATTATGTACATCGCACTACATGTCTTCAGTGGCACATAAAAGTCTGTAGGGATGCTAAAATTCGTAATATATTGTGCCTGGCGACATTAGTGCAGTGGCAAGTGACTGGCGACTTTAGTGTTATCTACGGTAACTAAACTAAACCATAAAAATAAGCAAACTGAAATTAGCTCATCATATATAATACTAACTAAATTAAACCATACAAATAATCAAACTAAAATAAGCTTATCATTTATACTGTATGCCTTCGGTTGAAAATAAAATTATCATTATTATTATTATTATTATTTATTATTATTATTATTATTATTATTATTATATTATTATTATATTATTATTATTATTATTATTATTATTATTATTTATTATTATTATTATTATTTTATTTATATACGTATACTAACTAAACTAGTCTATTTTTTTTAACGAGGCAAAAAATCATGACCCCTTGCCTCTTCCTGACTGCTATTTGATGCCAGGAGAAGGGAATACTACAGTTCTTCTAAATTTCAGCTGTATTTGATCATAGTTAACCCTATTGTCAGGTAAACACAGGCATCATTTTAAGCATGAGACCTTAAGATAGAATGGATCTTTTGCCTTGTTAAAAAAAATAGACTCTAAACCCTAAAATAAGCTAATCCTTTATGTAACACTAACAAAACCCTACCATATAATAATGCCTACTAAAACAAGCTTATCATTTATTAGGTACCAGATGCGTGATTTAAATATCCCATCACCATCTTTACACGGCAGGGAGGAGAGTGAGGTGGTGCCGCCCATCCTGGAGGGGGTGTTGGGCCAGCCGGAGGACGTGCACCTTCAAGTGGCCTTCACCTCCGTGCAGCTGCTGGCCGAGCTCAACGAGTGGATCGCCTGCCACCCCTCCTTCCTGCCCCACGTCCTCCAGTTCCTCACCCAGCGCCTCCACAACAAGCACCTGGCCACTGTGGCTGCTAAGGTGTGTGTGTGTGTGTGTGTGTGTTGCTATGTGTATGTGTGTGTGTGTGTTGCTGTGTGTGTGTGTGTGTGCTGCAGTTCCTCACCCAGCGCCTCCACAACAAACACCTGGCCACTGTGGCTGCTAAGGTGTGTGTGTGTATGTATGTTGGTGTGTGTGTGGTGTCTTTGTGTGTGTGGGAGAGAGAGAGTAAAGAGGTGTGTGAGGGAGAGAGAGTAAAGAGTGAGCAAGAAAGAAAGAGTAAAGAGTGTAAAATGAGAGAGAGAGAGAGAGTAAGTAAAGTGACTAAAGAGAGAGAGAGAGAGAGAACTCATGTCGGCAACCTCAGTGTAGTTTGTTTATAATTCTCCACACAGGAACACAGGAATTACATTTTTCTGAACATTTTTTTCAGCCTTGATTTTTGTTTTTATTTCAATTTGTGTAGAAAAATGTGCTTCCTTTTTTTGATGGGAAAATGTGTAAAAGTTGTAACATTTTTGTGTTCGTGTAAAATATGTCCGAATATTTTGTGATTCCTTTACTGAGTTTTTGTACGATATTTTCATGAACTTTTTATATATTTTTATTTGTTTTCACTCTCCCAAAGTACATTATTTCTGGCTTAATTTCAATTTTTTCTGCACTCCATTATGTCGCAAATTTAGAAACCATTCCTACATCTCCCGACCTTGTCTTTGTCCCCCTCCCAGGCCCTGGACGCCATCTGTCAGAGCTGTCGGGACCACATAGAGCAGCACTTTGACGGCCTCATGCAGATCATCGTGTCGCTGGACTCGTTCAGCATCAGCAACGAGGCGGTGGTGGGCCTGCTGAAGGGCGTCGCCTCCATCCTGGGCCGCCTCCCTCGCTCCCGCATCCAGGACGACATGCGACAACTCTGCCTCCTCCAGATCACTAGCCTTAGGAAGCTGATTGAGGTGAGGGCCGGGAGAGGGCTGGAAGGAGTGTGTGTCTGGCGTGGATGGCTGGAGGAAGGAGTGTGTGTGTGTGTGTCTGTCTGGCGTGGATGGCTGGAGGAAGGAGTGTGTGTGTGTGTGTGTCTGTCTGTGTGTGTGTTTGTGTGTACACCAGTGCCTGTCATTCTGAGTAGAGAAAGAGTTTTTTTTCATAACTACTGTTCTAGTCCCTGGTTCTATTTGACATGTAGGGTACAAGTTCTGGTAAATGTGTGGAAGTCTGGCATACAAAGTGTTCATCATACAAATATCTTTTTTAGCTTATATATATACATACATACATAATACAATAGCTTTTTCTCAGTTTGCTTTGGTTTTCTTCATTATAAGCCATGACACTTGCATCCTGAGGTTAGTCACCCAGACGAACACTTTCTGGTCAGTACATCATGTCGTGTCATTCCCCCCGTAGGATAACGTTCCGGCGGAGAAGAACACCAAGAGTGACCCCGTGGTGTGGCTGGACCGCCTCGCCGCCATCTTCCGCAACGTGAACCCCACCGTGCAGAACGGCGAGAAGCACCCCTGCCAGGACGTGGTCATGGAGGTGGGTGGCGGGACGCAGAGGGCAGCGGCACAGGCGTAGTGTTGTTTATCAGTCTAGGGGCCTGATGATGACTTGTAATGCTTTATTTCATCATCTATTCCCCCATGACCTCTTTACTTGTTACCTCTTCCCTTTCCTCTTCTTCCTTCCTCACCTGCCCATCTCATCTGCCCATACTTTCTCAGGTGGGGCAGGAGTCTGATGTTAGTCACTGGTTTGTTTGCATTGGTCGAGGGGCATGCATGATATGACTTGTGATGCTTAATTTCATCATCTATTCCCCATTGATTTCTTTATTTCTCATTTCCCATCAATCACTACCCTACCAATTTGCCCTATCGTCTTTCTCAGGTGGGGCAGGAGTCTGATGTTAGTCCCTGTTTTGTTTATTGGTCGAGGGGCCTAATGATATCTTGTACTGCTTAATTTCATCATTATTCCCCATTGATCTCTTTCCTTCTGGTGACCTCTTCCCTATCCATCATCCCTCTATCTCTCCTTGCTCTTGTGTGGGTCAGTGTTTTGGTGCCATTGGACTAGGGACATTTTACTCTCACACACTCTCTCTCTTTTTCTTCCTTCTTCATCTCCTTAATTTTCCTCCTCCTTGATTTACCGACTCCTTACCTCTTCCCTATCCTGTCCCTCCTTCCCCAGGTGTGGCCCACTCTGTCACTGACCCCCCCTCCCTTATCCCTCCTTCCCCAGGTGTGGCCCACTCTTGTCACTGACCCCCCCTCCCTTATCCCTCCTTCCCCAGGTGTGGCCCACTCTTGTCACTGACCCCCCCTCCCTTATCCCTCCTTCCCCAGGTGTGGCCCACTCTGTCGCTGACCTTCCAGAAGTACAGCACTGACCTGCGTGTGATGGAGCACTGCTGCCGCTGCCTGCGCTTTGCCGTGCGCTGCGTCCACCAGCAGTCGGCGCCGCTCCTCTCCCCTCTCGTCGAACAGGTGAGCCTTGCAGAGCCTTGTGTTGCTCGCAGGTGATTGTTATTAACCCCTTCACACCCAGAATGTAATTAGTAGTAGTAGTAGTAGTAGTAGTAGTAGTTTGTGTTATGTTTGTTAAGGTTATGTGGTGTGTTCAATGTGTTTTATTAACCCCTTGAGGCCCAGAACATAATTTCCATTGTAATTTGGGTACCATTAGTCGATTTTTTGTGAATATAAGCAATATTTTATAGCTATGACCTGTTTATTATCCTTGTTCACTGGCAAATTTGGTATATTGAGTTACTTTTCGTAATTTTATGGCTAACAACATACAATTTTACATAGCCAAGGAAAGATTGGGCGTGAAGGGGTTAATATTATCTTGGTAAGAATTTATGTTGTGTTGTAATCAGAGGCACAACTGTACTCATGTATTGGTTGTGCTGACTGTTGTATTATTATCTATGTATCACTATTGTTATATGTATACTATATATGTATTATTATGTATCACTATCTGGTGTATGGCCTCCTTATCATTACTATATTCTTATTACGTTATCGGTTGGGAAGTGTTCCGTGTCATGATGGATCTGTTCAGCTCCCTTTCTTCCCTTTCTTCATCTCCTTACTTTTCCTCCTCATTGATTTTCTGACTCCCATACTATCTGCTTTACTTTATATATTATATTTACTTATACTTATATTGTTTCTTTTGCCTTTTTTTTTTTTTACACATTTTCCCAATTCACTCACTCGTCCTCGTAACCTCTCCTCCGCGGTGCAGATTGCCAGCCTCCTACTTCTCCTAATTTACTCACTCGTCCCCGTAATCTCCTCCGCGGTGCAGATCGTCAGCCTGTACGTCACCCACGGCCACAGCTGCTTCCTGTACCTGGGCAGCATCCTGGTGGACGAGTACGCCAGCGAGGCGGGGTGCGTGGGGGGGCTGCTGGCCATGCTGGAGGCCTTCACGCAGCCCACCTTCAACCTCCTCACACAGCCCAACGGTTTCCGCGACCACCCGGACACCGTGGACGACTGGTTTAGGCTGTGTGCCAGGTGAGGGGTGGCGGGGATAGGTGTTTTAAGTAGAGAATTAATGAGTAGTAGTAGTTGGTAGTAGTGGATGATGTAGGAAGAGGTAAAGGGTAAGGGGTGGAGATAGGTGTTTTAAGAAGAGAGTTAACTATGGAGTGAAGTAGTGGTAGGAATAGTAGGTAGAGGAAGAGGTAGAGGATTGTACAAAGGATACATTAGTCTGCCATCTTCAGCTTAATAGAGACAATTTAAGCCTACGTATTTTTGCACTATAGCCTCTCCTTATATGGTACGTAGAGTGGAAATAACACGGTAATAGGCCTACAAAAACACTTATTACTTGTCCTGATATTTTGTAACTTTTTATCTCCATCCAAAATACCTCGGGGTGTAGTTTTCATGAATGTTTTCTGCATATTGGTGAATGGTATATTGAGGTGGTGATGTATAGGGTGATGTTGGTGAATGTTTTGGTGCCCGTCCAGGTTCCTGCAGCGAGCCCCGGTGCCCTTCCTGCAGTGCTCGGCGCTCAACACCATCCTGGAGTGTGGCATCCAGGCCTGCATGCTGGACCACAAGGTAGGGTCCTCAGCCTGCTCCTGACTTTGCTGTAGTTTTCTGTATGTGTGTGTGTGTGTGTGTGTGTTTGTTGACCTGGTTGTAGCGTTCCTCATCCTGCTCCTGACTCTTCTGTAGTTTTGTGTGTGTGTGTGTAGTTTTGTGTGTGTGTGTGTAGTTTTGTGTGTGTGTGTGTGTGTGTGTTGACCTAGTTATAGCATTCCTCATCCTGCTCCTGACTCTTCTGTAGTTTTCTGTATGTGTGTGTGTGTGTGTGTGTGTGTTGACCTAGTTATAGCATTCCTCATCCTGCTCCTGACTCTTCTGTAGTTTTGTGTGTGTGTGTGTGTGTTTGTTGACCTGGTTATAGCGTTCCTCATCCTGCTCCTGACTCTTCTGTAGTTTTGTGTGTGTGTGTGTGTTTGCTGACCTAGTTGTAGCATTCCTCATCCTGCTCCTGACTCTCCTGTAGTTTTGTGTGTGTGTGTGTATTGCCCGGGTTGTAGCATACAGGCCGTGAGCCATTCTCGCGTGGTCCTGTCTTATATCTATATTCACCCAGTTTTTCTTTAAATTAATGCACATCTGCCCTTATCACCTCTTCTAGTCCATTCCAGGCATCTATACTTTTATAGGAAAAGCCAAACTTTCATGTCATTCAAACGTCTTCCTTTTCTCAATCTTTCCTTGTGTCCCCTCAAATATCCAGCCTCTTTTTATCCTCAAATATCCAGCCCCTTTTTATCCTCAAATATCCAGCCTCTTTTTATCCTCAAATATCCAGCCTCTTTTTATCGTCAAATATCCAGCCTCTTTTTATCCTCAAATATCCAGCCTCTTTTTATCCTCAAATATCCAGCCTCTTTTTATCCTCAAATATCCAGCCTCTTTTTATCCTCAAATATCCAGCCTCTTTTTATCCTCAAATATCCAGCCTCTTTTTATCCTCAAATATCCAGCCTCTTTTTATCCTCAAATATCCAGCCTCTTTTTATCCTCAAATATCCAGCCTCTTTTTATCCTCAAATATCCAGCCCCTTTTTATCCTCAAATATCCAGCCCCTTTTTATCCTCAAATATCCAGCCTCTTTTTATCCTCAAATATCCAGCCTCTTTTTATCCTCAAATATCCAGCCTCTTTTTATCCTCAAATATCCAGCCCTTTTTATCCTCAAATATCCACTCTTTTTATCCTCAAATATCCAGCCCCTTTTTATCCTCAAATATCCAGCCTCTTTTTATCCTCAAATATCCAGCCTCTTTTTATCCTCAAATATCCAGCCTCTTTTTATCCTCAAATATCCAGCCTCTTTTTATCCTCAAATATCCAGCCCCTTTTTATCCTCAAATATCCAACCCCTTTTTATCCTCAAATATCCAGCCTCTTTTTATCCTCAAATATCCAACCCCTTTTTATCCTCAAATATCCAGCCTCTTTTTATCCTCAAATATCCAGCTCTTTTTATCCTCAAATATCCAGCCTCTTTATCCTCAAATATCCAGCCTCTTTTTATCCTCAAATATCCAGCCTCTTTTTATCCTCAAATATCCAGCTTCTTTTTATCCTCAAATATCCAGCCTCTTTATCCTCAAATATCCAGCCTCTTTTTATCCTCAAATATCCAGCCTCTTTTTATCCTCAAATATCCAGCCTCTTTTTATCCTCAAATATCCAGCCTCTTTTTATCCTCAAATATCCAGCCTCTTTTTATCCTCAAATATCCAGCCTCTTTTTATCCTCAAATATCCAGCCTCTTTTTATCCTCAAATATCCAGCCTCTTTATCCTCAAATATCCAGCCCTTTTTATCCTCAAATATCCAGCCTCTTTTTATCCTCAAATATCCAGCCCTTTTTATCCTCAAATATCCAGCCCTTTTTATCCTCAAATATCCAGCCTCTTTTTATCCTCAAATATCCAGTCTCTTTTTATCCTCAAATATCCAGCCCCTTTTTATCCTCAAATATCCAGCCTCTTTTTATCCTCAAATATCCAGCCTCTTTTTATCCTCAAATATCCAGCCTCTTTTTATCCTCAAATATCCATCCCCTTTTTATCCTCAAATATCCAGCCTCTTTTTATCCTCAAATATCCAGCCTCTTTTTATCCTCAAATATCGAGCCTCTTTTTATCCTCAAATATCCAGCCTCTTTTTATCCTCAAATATCCAGCCCCTTTTTATCCTCAAATATCCAGCCTCTTTTTATCCTCAAATATCCAGCTTCTTATTATCCTCAAATATCCAGCCCCTTTTTATCCTCAAATATCCAGCTCTTTATCCTCAATATCCAGCTCTTTTTATCCTCAAATAGCCAGCCCTTGTTATTCCTCAGATATCCAGCTCTTTTTATCCTCAATATTCCAGCTTCTTTTTTCCTCAAATATCCATCCCCTTTTTATCGTCAAATGTCCATCCCCTTTTTATCCTCTAATATCCAGCTCTTTTTATCTCAAATCCCGCCCCTTTTTATCCTCAAATATCAGCCCTTTTATCTCAAATGATCCAGCCTCTCTTTATCCTCAAATATCCAGCTTCTTTTTATCCTCAAATATCCAGCCTCTTTTTATCCTCAAATATCCAGCCTCTTTTTATCCTCAAATATCCAGCCTCTTTTTATCCTCTTAATAGTAGATCTTTTCTGTCCACTTCTAAGTCATTCATCAACTGTACTGTAAGTGTCTCTTCTTTCTCTTCTATTATTGTTATTATTATTATTTATTTTTAGGGGACTACACACTATCTGTGTATTCTACTTATGGCTTGATCGCATTGGTCATCATTATCATCATATCTGTGTTTGTTTGTGTATGTGTGTGCGCGTATATGCATGTCAGCGTGCGTGTACATGTTGCTTTGGTGTGTGATGTATCTGTTCCCTGTGGTTGGTAACGGAGTGGTGATGACGATGGGGGTGGCAGGTTGTTCCCCTTTGTGACTCAGCCTTGGCCTGTGTAAGGTAGTGCATTATTATTGCTGTAGTATTTATTAATCAAATCTTCATTTCTCCTCTAGTGGCATTTTTTCAACCATGGTCTATTTTGATGAAGCCTAGCTTTTTGTAGTCTTCTCAGCCTATGTAGGAGCAGAGTATTGATGCGTTTCCACACTCGTTCACAGAGGTTTGTACACACACACACTGCTCCACCCGTCCACCGCACGCCCTCCATCCTTTATTCATGAGTTACTTCCCGTGGTCAGCTGCCGGCTCCACCTCCTCGTCATCTTTGGACCCCACTCACCACTACCACCACTACCTCCACCACCACCACCACCACCACACTACTACTACTACCTCCACTCCCATCGCCTCACCATCACCTCTCCCCCCCCCATCCCTGCATACAGGAGGCCAATTCGGCGGTGCTCAAGTTCTTCCAAGATCTCGTGGACGCCGGGAGGAAGCACGAGGAGCGGCCTGACTTTGAGACCCGCCGGACGCTGGTGCTGGAGATCTTCAAGACGCACGGCGAGGGCCTGGTGGGGAACCTGGTGACGGCCGCCGTGTTCATCCTCCCACAGTACATGCACCATGACGTGGCTGAAACTTTCTTCCAGGTGAGATGCCCCCCACGGTATTATGTTCCTTGTGTGTCTGGTCTGTATCTCTCAAGCGGCCTCCTCTCTGGGATGATGGAGGGCGTAAGATTAAGGTTATTACTGTCTACATTATTAGTGTTGTTTGGCCTTTTTTTTTGTAGACTTGCCCAAGAGTTGAGCTGGTAATCGTAGTCATTGATGATTCCCTTCCTTCCAAGGAACCTCACTTCAATGAATGGACATGGCAGGATAAGTGCCATACCTCCAATTTTAGCTGTAACATAACTCAATTGACTTGTATTTGTGGTTCAGTTACACCTGCTCTCTCTTCACAGATTATGCAATACGACCGTCCAAAATTCTGCGTGTGGCTGGAGGCAAAGCTGAAAGTGCTTCCAACCAAGAACGCTGGCGGGGTGGAGGCCGTGAGTGCCACCGAGCTGGCAGAATTCCACAAAGCAGTGACACAGGCCGAGCGCACCAAGGAGATAACCCGCGCCCTTGTTGATTTCTCCAGATTCTTCAGCTGACACGACAGGCCAGCTAGGTGAGGCCGCCACCCCGGGAGGTAACGAGGCCAGGCAAGGACAGAGGGAGGTGTGGTGCTTGCTGCCACGTCTTGGGGCAGCCTGTGACCTGCCTGTCCTTAGGGCCTTGGGTGGTGAGCCGTGGACTGTCTCATCGTCTGTGATTCTCCTGTCAGAGAATCTTGAATTGACAGCTATTTAAATTACATACTCTATTTTTAATTCCTGGGGATTCCCAAGCTCCTGGGATGGTTGTCAATCAAATTTTCCGTCTTTTCTCCCCTGGTGGGATGATGGCAATGTTTACCTCAGTCATCACCAGGTCTCAACACCCTCACAACGCAAAGTAATTTTTTTATCATGACATTGGATAATATTTCCTGTACCCACTTTCTGTAGAATCATACTTTTTTATTGACTTTTTTTCAACTCTCCATAATAATATGAAGTCCTACAGCAATCATTTTAAATTCCAATTTTATCTTAGGCTGTGAGTGGGAGGCTGAGGTCTGAGGCCCCGCGAACACCTCGTCTTGCTACACTTTCTGGGGCACTGGTCAGGTTGCAGAGTAATTTTGAGAGTAAACGTTTTAGCTACTCAACTTGCAAGTATAAACATGGCACTGGACAGACTTGTATAAACTGTAGATCGCGTTTTATATTTTTATTCTGCATGTGGCCAGGAGTCATAACCCATGTAGAGGTTCCCGCCAAGTCCCTCTGCTGGCCCCTCCCTGCTTCCCTTCCTTCTTGTGGTAGCGAGGCTGCTGCTGCCGCTGCCCTCATCATCACTCATTATTGGTTTAAAGGGTCTTATCACCTTAAGAAGTAATCCCTGGACAAAGGTCTGTCACCATAAGAAACCCCTTGGCTGCCATTGCTGCCATCTAGTGACATGGGGCAAAAGTTTGTCCGAAGATTTACTGGTTTTACAGTGCGGGTTATGTTTTCTCTCCTCAGACGAACGCTTGGCTGTTTATCAGACGCGTTGACTGAATATTTTTATTGTCCTGTAACTCCTGTTTACCTCTTTGGTTACTAAGTTTATGTTTTCCTTAAATCTCTGGGTGATGCTTCTAGTCCAAGCTTACTCTACTCCCCTCGAGTCACAACTCACCAGGTAACCCTTAGCTATGTGGCCGGCAGTAAGGATGAGGATGATGTGCTCTTCTGTTGTCGTAAAACACCATCTTGCAATTGGATCTCAAAAATTACCTTTCTGACTCGGTTACATTTAGACGAAACTTTTACTTTGGTCTGAAAACTTTTACTTTGATTACAATTTTGGTTTCCTTATTAGGATTTCATTCCTGGGTATATGAAACCTGGTGTCATGGGGAACGCACTGTTATGATGGGGCCTTTTACTGTCTGGGTAAGATTTACACTGTTTCCAAACCAATGGAGAAGGTTAATGAAGAAGTGCACATGTTTAGTGGGTCAGTGGTGTGAGGGGTAGCAATGCCCTCGCCAAGGCAGTCCCCGGCTCAAGATGGAAGTGGTTGGTATGTACAAGTGAGATGCGAGGGCGAGGACCTGGATAAGGAGGTTTCTTTTCACTCTTCCACCTCTCCGCCCCACCGCCGAGGTCATTCCCCACCCCTATGTGGCTGGCATATTTGTTTTGTTAAGATAAATACAATCATAACTACTTTGTATCATGTGGTTATTATTTCTCCTGAACAGACAGGGGGATCAGACAAGGTTGTGCGTGGTGGCGTGCAGACAAGGCTTACTAGGTGTGCAGGAACCAAGGAGAGGTTCTTGGTTAGCCATTCACTGCTCGTGTGTGACTAATATAAAACAAGATAACCAAGAATACATTTTATTAGAGGCTGAAGTGACATTATAGGGTAACATTTACTATCCGCAAATTTTTCACTCCTTTCCATGTATCTGTTGCATTGTTCGTTTACATATACACCATACATACATATTCATACACATTGGAGAACACATGGTTAATATAATGAACACACTGAACACAGGCAAATGTTGGTATCTTTTCAATAGGCACCACGCCTACTCAACATTCCCTACAAAATAAGCTTGGAGTCATTCAGTACATAGTACTCGGTAATATTTAGCCTTTTTAGTTTAGATTGTATTTTTATTTGAAGTTTATAATGTGTGTAAAAATAATTTTCCTAACTACACCGTGTCTTGCTACCCAGCAGTACTTTGCAATTAGTTGTGCATAGATTATTTCAAGGTGTTTGTTGGTGCATCATTCATAGTGCATCATGATTGCTTGAACCAAAAAAGTAATTCTTAGGAATGTACCAGTAGAATGCACGTGTGATCTATCTAGCATTGAGACGGAGACATGTCATCTGAGATGTCTCGGTGAGACTGGCCTAAAGGAAGCATATGGTAGGGTTTATATGGAGGCTTTGGAACATGAAATTTATGGCATGGGTATAATGTTGGGAGGAATTAAAGCATTTGTAGAGAAGCCAGTGCCTGTGTAAAGGTCGAGGGGAGCCTTGTTTTGGTGTGACTGGGAGGGAGTCAGGGGTGTGCAGACACCAAGGCTGGCTGATGTTTTAATGGATGGCTGTCTGAGGGAAATTAAAGAAAAATTATGTTTAGAAGCAAGGTTGGGGAGGAATGGAGTGGGTTGGTCTGCGGAAGCATGGACTTGTTTCAAAGAAATAATTCGTGAAAAGGTTCGGTGCCAGTCTGATCACTGCACACTTAGGTGGACAACACAGACATCTGTTGAACACCAAACAGTCTGACACGGCTGGCTTGAACATCAATGTCTTGTTTATGGCTGTCACTCAGACTGTTCATTGACTTTTCAGACTGTTTAATGTCCCACAAAGCATTAGTAAAGACATTATTGGTGTCTGATAAAAGTATTTCTGATGGCATTTCATGGCAAATGACATTTACCCGTCATCAAAGGCGATTCACTGGTCGACATGCATTCCCTTGTGAGACATTTGAATCAAGACTTCATTCAATCAATATCTCGAGACAAGCAGTTCTTTACATTCCTCTATGGCCAGTAAGTGTTCGTATACACAACTTTTTTCACAAATGAACTAAAAATCACTTACATATATATGTATGCACACAACAGTATCTTGAATCTGTACAATCCATTCACTAACACTCCTCTCTTAGTAGCGGGTGACTGTGCAGGAGCAGTTAGAAACCTTAGTCCAGTGTTAAGCTTGAATAAGTTCCTCTGAACAAATAAACATAACTTGCAAGGAAGCAAAATCCTCACATAATCACAAACATGGAAAAAACAAATGGGTCAAATACTCGTCTCGTTTGCCCGCCATCTTGTGCATACTACAGCGAGGCAGTGAGTGTAGGAACTCTGTGTGAAATACAAAATGCAATCAAGTAACATTGCACTCTATGAGGATGTCTTGAAATATTTACTATTGATAGTATTAGTAAATATTTCAAAGCAGCCATAGTGAAGATCTTCAGTACAGTGTGCCAAGCACAAGTATTTGTTACACACTCATCGTGGAGCGTTCATCTTGTGTTTTCTAGAATGTTGCTCAGAACAACTGTCAATAGGGTTGATGTAACTGCAGCTGAGCTGCTCTTTTAATGATTAGTATTTCCATATGATAATCTTTAGATTTTAGTGAGTGACACATGAAAAAACTTAAAAAAAAAAAAAAAAAAGAGAGAGAGAGACATAACAATGGATTAGTGAGTCTAGACACGTGAAAAACTTTATCGGTAAATGTGGCTTTGCAAGTTTGCACAGGCTCCTCCGACGGACAGACGCACACCACACATTATGGGTACAATCTTCTTAAAAGAAAATAAATGTGCAGAGCTTTATCATAATATTCCCCTTGAAAGGAATAATCAACAATACAGATCATTGACTAACTAAACATATATGAACACCTGTAGTGAAAGTCCAAAAATACATGTACTATATATATATTGATATATATGCATATAAATACTATTTAAAATGTTCACAACACTAATGAAGCTATGACGTCTTGAGATGGAAGGATTAAGCGTTGTTCTTGTACATCTGCTTATACAGAAAATGAGGCAGAGGTGCATACGGCTACCCTGCCTCAGACATTATGCAAGAACTTGTACAAACACCACAACCACAATGTTCTAACTTCTAAATGATCAAAGAAACCCCTGAGGCCTGGTAAATCAAGACCATAGTTTCCACTTAGTTGATGAAATAGCTACTTTTCTCGAGAGGCAGCCGGCAAGGGTGAGGCATGAGCCCTTGTGGCGCCAATAAGCACTGAGCAACTTGTTCCCCCTTCTCACTGGGCCCCTGACTAAGGACCCTAAATAACCTTCATCTTAAAATAACGAGTTTTTTCACTTGATTAGTAAGATCTGTGTAATAAGATAATAGTTGTGCATTAAACGTGAGACACTTATGTGATGAAAGCATGGTGTGGAAAGTTGCATTATGGCTATATGGGAAAGTTGGAGATCGGAAGGCAACTACATATAGATAAAGAATCCATGCCATAAATACGTGTGTGTGTCTGTGTGTATGTGTTCGCAGTCTTACCTTACTTGATCGACTATGACCTCTATATAGAAAAATAAAATCTTGCTCCATGACAACATAACCGAGTCCTCGTGTGTTTGTAGTAACGAGGGTTCGCACTACAGCCACTGTGTTGTCATGTCCTTTATCACTAACTTGTCAAAATAAATATAGCATAAAAATAATACATCCATTAGAAGGTGGCTAAAAAAAAACTACATAAATGTGATAAAAGTACCTAAATAAAATCATTGCAGCCACAACACAACCATAAAACCTTTTGGACACAACCTCATAAAATATTGTTCTCACTATGGGGAGTTTTCTAATAAGCTCACGCTCAAGCCTGTTTCTCGCGCTCTCACATCCTCTGCCCTTTGAGCCTGAATGATCTATCATTTACCGTAAATTCCCTGTACTTTTTCGGGACATATCAGAATTACCCTTCAATACAACAACTGAAACAGTTCTTAATAAAAAATGTAGTTTATCATTTTATTTGTCTGCAGTGGATGAAAATATTGGCAAAAGAATTGAATATTTGAAAACTCAATCTTTAAAAATCGTCTTTTCATGAAAACACGCAAGTTCAAGCAGAATGAGGCTTCAGGAAATATCTACTTGTAGGTAAGCATTCACTGAGTACCTGTTTTATGTGTATATGTCTCTTACGACGAACATTTAACCAAGAAGTAATTTAAAGTGCTTGGCACCTCAATGACAGTCCTGTATGGAAGACAGTAGAAATGTTTGTTTACTAAATAGCTCCGCCTCCACCTCAATCCCCTTCTCTCTGAATCAATCAATCAACCCTTAATTCCCTCTGAATACCCTATAGTCCTCTGGTTTATCCTATGTCAACAGGTTTATCTGTTAGAGGAAGAAGACTAAATCAGTAAGTGTGAAACGGAGTCTTAATTTAAAGACAATGAGTTCGGTAGAGGGAGAATGGACGTTTTAGAGAAACATATGGGTTGTTTTCTGGAGGACAAACAAGGCAATAAGAGGAAACAAAATCATAATTCGAAATCAGGATATGGGGGTAAATAAGAAAGTGTTTTCGGAGGCAGCATAACTTGAAGCTCAGAACACGAAATAAAGAGACGAGTCTCCGGTACGTGGGAGCGGATGCCGCGAATATTCCAGTAGAGGACAGACAGTGTGAAGAGATCAGCGGGTGATGATATTAGATGAGTTAGGATGACAGCCTCTGGGGTTGAGGGGTTAGGAGTATCAGGGATGTGAGCCGTGAGGTATAAGGGAGCGGCGGTGCTGAGTGTGTGATGACAACAGGAAAGTGAGCTATAGCAGATCCTGCCGGCGGGATGGTTTCTGTGGAGATGCTGAACGCCACACTGTGTTTTGGTTATATTTTCGTCGTAAGAGACATATACACATAAAACAGGTACTCAGTGAATGCTTACCTACAAGTAGATATTTCCTGAAGCCTCATTCTGTTTGAACTTGCATGTTTTCATGAAAAGACGATTTTTAAAGATTGAGTTTTCAAATATTCAATTCTTTTGCCAATATTTTCATCCACTGCAGACAAATAAAATGATAAACTACATTTTTTATTAAGAACTGTTTCAGTTGTTGTATTGAAGGGTAATTCTGATATGTCCCGAAAAAGTACAGGGAATTTACGGTAAATGATAGATCATTCAGGCTCAAAGGGCAGAGGATGTGAGAGCGCGAGAAACATCTGGCGGCTTAGCTTTGAAAACTCCCCATTGTTCTCACCGGGTTCTCACCGTATGTGAGGAAAAAATAAATACATCAGGAATCACAGTGAAGGTTGCTGCCACGTCAACAAAAATTTCCTTATAAAAACAAATATCATAATAAAACTACTCAAGGCAAGAAGGATCAGGTCCTCAGTGAGTGACATTCTCTGCCCTGATACGCTGGAAACATTTGGGTGGTGTGGCAACCCCTTCCGCTCCCTCCTCCCTGTAGTGGTGTCAAGGGCTGGAGCTGGGGACCACTTGGTAGGCACAGTGGTTCTTCTGGCGACGCCACGACACAAGGTTGTAGGCCACCAGGACGAGGAGCAGCACCCCTAGAAGCACCGCCACACAGATGGCTGGGGAAACAAGACTTGCTGTTCGAGTTTCTTACACGTGAAACAGAAAATATGGATAGAAAAATGAAATACACTTGATACGAATATACTAATGAATAAAAAAAAAGTATTATCATTAACTAATACTAATAAAAGGACTGTAAAAGATGATGTATCACAGCATGTCAAACCAGCACACAGCACAGAAAAACATGAAGGATAAGGACTCGATTATCCACTCCTTTGACGATTCTCAGAAAAGTTGCCCTAATAAAAAAACATGTCAGGAGTTTAAAAGAAGTGGAAAAAGTACTCTGAATTATAAGAAAAAGATTAAGAAAAACCAAAAATTAGCCAACCACGCACCAGGGAAAGACTCGAACTGATATAACCTTGCATCACTTCACCACGAGCAACCCTGTCTCATACAACCTGAGCAGAGTCACGCCAAAACTCTTGGCATAGTGATCATTACCGTCCCCGTCACAGCCAATACCTAGCACACATACCACATGGAAGACAACAAAAATTCCAGGGACAAAGAAACCATCCCATTAACAAAGCAAGGAAGGAAGGAGAAAAAAGTCGAAGGAGAGAAAGTCAAAACCAATCCTCAAACACTATGGAAATAAAAACACGTGCTACCCATCCCCAAGGCGCCATCAGTGCAGCACAAAGACACATTTTAACCCCTTCAGACCCAGAACGTAATTTCCATTGTAATTTGGGTACCATTAGACGATTTTAAGTGACTATAAGCAATATTTTATAGACATAACCTGTTAAGTATCCTTGTCCACTAACTAATTGGGTATATTCAGTTACTTTTCGTGATTTTATGGCTTGACATCAGACAATTTTTTATAGCAAAGGAAAGATCTTGGCGTGAAGGGGTTAAGACGAACCACAAAGCAGAATCCACTCCAGTCATAACTCCCACAGCAGCCCCACCACCTGTTTATTAAATCTTCGTTCTGCGTCATTTTCCTTGCTAGCCTTTGTGTCTACTCCTAGTGAAGGTAGTTGTCGTCTGGCAGAAAGAAAAAGCTATGAGTAAAAACGAAGGAGACAAAGTAAAAAACAACAAGGATTATGTACAGGGGGAAGATGCTGAGAAGTGCCATAGAGGTAAGGCGAAAAGAGCGCCTTACCGGTCTTCAGGCGCTTTTGTAACAGGCCCGGCTAAGGCACCGGCTCAAGGCTATGTACAGTCGAGATTTCAGGCGCTTTTGCCCTGCCATACACCTCTAAAGCCCAATGCGTGGGTGTGGTCCGAGAATCCTACTAGCCAATCACGCTGCCTGTCTGAGCGCTGTTTAGGCAGCTTCGACCAATCACAAGGCTTGAACACTTCAACACCAAAACAAGAATTTTAGTCCTTCCCTCCCTCACCTCTGCAATAAGGCAACGCTCGCCCCTGCGGCCCGCCGAAAACTGTTTGTCACAAGTATGACATTCATCACAGGTTTTGACCACCTATATATTTTTGCATTGGGACGTGCCACATACCATGATAATTGGAAAACTGTGGTGATTCCGAGACTGTGAGTGAAAATTTAATGCAAGCAAAAGTACAGGAGTAAGGAAGAGTTTAATAAAAAAAGGTGAAAGAAAATAAATGTTTATACACGATCTCATTTTGCTCTCATTATCTTATTATAGGTATAGTTTACTGTAATTTTTATACAGTCATGATATGCACTAATGTCTCGTGAAGATGATGGTATGTTCAGTTGTCCTAAATATCATCTGGTAATATGATAATACCGGATAATAGTACAACATTTTAGTGCGGGCGGAGCACCCTTGGTGACACTTGTCTAGTCGCTTCGCCCTCCGCCCGCCCGCCCAACCAACACACAACACAAAATTTTTATCGCCAGCATATAAGCTTATAAAAACACCCTATAGTGCCGCGTTTAGTCTTTCACGATCAATTCATACACACCTTGCAACACTATTATTACGTAAACACCAATTGTTACGATGTAGGAACTGAAACAAGGCTATATTTGCCTTATAAACAGAAGATGAATGTCTGTCAAAGGCCCACAGCAGCTCACTAAGTCAGGGTCTGACCATGCCTTAGTTTCAGCGCTTTTAGCGGTGCCACTAAGGCAGCAATCTCGACTGAGCATGGCGGTGGGAGGGCGTTTCGCCTTACCACAGGCGCCCTAGTGGATAGGGCGCCCTAGCTCGCTCTCAGCATCTGGCCCCAGTACTGTAGTTTAGGTGAATGACAGGTTTATCAGTGAATACTAGTGCATCTGTTATGGCTGGGGTTCTGTTTCTATGACACGAGAGAGAGAGAGAGAGAGAGAGAGAGAGAGAGAGAGAGAGAGAGAGAGAGAGAGAGAGAGAGAGAGAGAGAGAGAGAGAGAGAGAGAGAGAGAGAGAGAGAGAGAGAGAGAGAGAGAGCATAAATATTTCAGTAAAAATAAAAATTGCGTGGAAACAAGGTATGCTCTTGACATATACAAACAGACAGACTGACTGAAACACACCAACACTCAACAAATATTCTGCAAAAGATAATATGAGTGACATACAGTAAAACCTCTCGTATTCGGACACTCATTATTCGGACCTCCTTTTTTTTTTTTTTTTTTTTTTTTTAGGGGTTGAAATTTCCTAACCTAGATGTTTTTCTTTTCTTTTTTTCTTTTTTCAATATCTAAATACCCCCATATATAATCCCCCCATTATTCGGATCCTTGCATTACTCGGACCACTCCTTGGCCCAATTAGTCCGAATATGAGAGGTTTTACTGTATGTCTAAATCACATAACTGGCACTCACTAATACACCAGAAGCAGAAAGGAGAGTTAGGTGAATAATGTTGAGTAAATAAAGTACATGAGTAAGGTGGGATGGAAGGGACTGTGGTTGGGGAAAATAATAAGGAAGTGAGATGAGGTAGGCAGTTGGGGGTGGTACAAGGGAGGGTGAGGAAGCAGTGTGGGGGTGGTACAAGGAGGTGAGGAAGGCAGTGTGGGTGGTACAAGAAGTGTAGGAAGGCATTGTGGGGTGTGTTTTCATAGTGTAAGGGTTTTTGGAAGGCATTGTGTTTGTGTGTGTGTAAAGGAAGGGTGATGGGTATGTCATGTTGGGGTGGGTACAAGGAAGGGTGAGGCGAAGGCAGTGATGGCCGTTGGTACACTGGAGGTGACGGAAGCATGTGGGCTGTCGGATACATGGGAGGGTTTGAGGGAGTCAATGTGAAGGGTGGTACAAGGAAGGGTGAAGGAGAGGCAGTGTGGGGTGGTACAAGGAAAGGGTGAGGAAGGCAGTGTGGGGGTGGGGGTACAAGGGGTGGGGAAAATAAAAGGAGTGGGGGTGGGGTACAGGGAGGGTGGGAGGCGTGTGGGTGGGGTACAAGGGAGGATGAGGGAAGGCAGTGTGGGGGTGGGGTACAAGGAAGGGTGAGGGAAGGCAGTGTGGGGGTGGGGTACAAGGGAGGGTGAGGGAAGGCAGTGTGGGGGAAACATTGGAAAGCTATAGGGTGGTGAATGATTCGAGTCATTAGAGAGCTTTAATCTCTCTAGATATATTCATGGATGGGGATGAAAAGTGGATGTACGTAGTGTTAAGTAACAGGAACTACCTCGTGTGGGTCTCGCGGCCTCTTGTGGCTTCCTTGTTTTCTTATGTTCTTAAAGCTGAGTGAGTGTGATAGAGAAGCAGAGAAGGGAATAGGCAGTGTTCAGAAGTGTGGAAAGTGAACAGAAACAAGTGGAGGTGGAGGAATAAGATACAGTATTATAATCTGTGCTGTTTTAGCATGATTTAGTGAGTTCTTATTGTATGGAGGGGCTAGAGGTAACCATCGGATAATTCGGACTTTCGGCTAATTTAACCCACATTCCCCCTCTTCCTCTCCTTCTCCATCTTTCTCCCCACTCCACCCTTCTTCCCTTCCCTCTGATCACCCTATGTCCTCCTCCCCATCTTCTACTTCCTCTGTCCGGCCTACTGTCACGTCTGTTCCTACCTGACCCCTCCCTCCTGGCTATACACTCAACTCCCTTTTGTCTCAACAATCCCCATCCCTGACCCTACTAACTGTTCTTCACCTACTACGTCCGATCCCCCGGACCCTACTGACCCCCGCCTGACGCCACTGAACCTCCTGACCCCTCTACTGCCGCTGCCATTACAACCCTCATCACCCGTTGACCTCTACACAATGTCTGTTCTCCAATGGAACATTCGCGGCTTCCGCTCCCACAGACAAGACCTTCGTCTCCTGATTTCCTGCTATGAACTGCAAGTTATCTGCCTCCAAGAAACTTTCCTTACTCAACCCCCTGTTTAACCTCTTCCTCCAACAAATCCAGATCCTACATCTGATCTAACCATCTGTTGTAACATTCCGTTCTTTCCCCTTCCCTCATCGTTTCACTATTATTCTTTAACCCTGACCCTTTATATGCTTTGCCATAGTGCCACATGACCCCTGATGTCTGGCACATTCACCTTTTTAGGCATTAAATCAATCAATCAACCCAGGTCTCCCCCCAAATAGTTTGAATGAGAGAGCATTTACTGTACAGGGTAAGGATGGAGTGTGGTGGTAGACAGGTAACACTGCACTATATTAGGGAGACACCTGTCCGCTAATGTCATTGAATCTTAAAAAATGTATATAATAAGTAAATACGTTGATGAATAAATGAATAGTAAAAAATGAAAGAATGTGTGAATCTTTAAAAATCAATATATAATAAGTAAATATGCTGATGAGTAAATGAATAGTAAATAATGAGGTGAGGGCTGTGTCAAGGGTCTGGGAGGAGGGATGGCTGAAGGTACATGTGTGGCTAGGTGTTTGCAGGTTCATGAGAGGTTTGCACAGCTGGTGGTCATAACTAGTCACATCTGCACTCACCAAGGCGGTGGCAATTTAATCAATACCTAACTCACTCACCAACCCATCAAACCTAGATGTACCTTTATAATTATTTCAACTAGGCTATTAATTTCTTTGGCAATTACTAGCCTTACTCGCATCCCACTATAAGCTAACAGTCAACCGCCAAGAAGAAAATAAAAAAAATCATCGTATCTTTTAAATTCGTACTTGAAATTTAAACGGAAAGTCTCCTTAGCGTAGAAAATGAGGTTATGATCTAGAGACCATGATGATGATGATGATGATGATAATTAAGTACAGATATATCATTCTTATGTCCAAACAATTCACTATTATACATACAAAAAAAAGAAAGAAAAAAAAAAGACATTTGCCACGCAGCCAAGACATCCCTGTAACGAATATGAAGCAGTTCTATACAGAGAGAGAGAGAGAGAGAGAGAGAGAGAGAGAGAGAGAGAGAGAGAGAGAGAGAGAGAGAGAGAGAGAGAGAGAGAGAGAGAGAGAGAGAGAGAGAGAGAGAGAGAGAGAGAGGAGAGAGAGAGAGAGAGAGAGAGAGAGAGAGAGAGAGAGAGAGAGAGAGAGAGAGAGAGAGAGAGAGAGAGAGAGAGAGAGAGAGAAGAGGAGAGAGAGAGAGAGAAGAGAGAGAGAGAAGGAAGAGAGAGAGAGCGAGAGAGAGAGAGAGAGAGAGAGAGAGAGAGAGAGAGAGAGAGAGAGAGAGAGGAGAGTGAGAGGAGAGAGAGAGAGAGAGAGAGAGAGAGAGAGAGAGAGAGAGAGAGAGAGTGAGAGAGAGAGAATGAGAGAAGAGAGAGAACATTCACAAGAGATAATATAGTAGGCAGCCACACATGTCGAATGAAGTCAATTAATAGCACATCTTTGATGAAGTAAATATTAACATACATGATTTGCTCCAACAGACACACACACACACACACACTATGTCAACACTGTCCTGCTTATTGACGAGACCATCTATACACACAGCCTGAATAACATATAGATGGCCTGGGGTTTTAAAATAGGATAAGGTTTTGAGTGAGTGTGTGAGTGTTGTTGTGTTTCATGTATGAGTGTTGGTGTTGCTGTGAGTTGGCATGAGTCTTAAAATTGATCCCCAGAACTTAATTTCCATTGTAATTTGGGTACCATTAGACGATTTTTAGTGAATATAAGCAATATTTTATGAGTATGACCTGTTTAGTATCCTTGTCCACTAACTAATTTGGTATATTAAGTTACTTTTTGTAATTTTATGGCCAACAACAACAGACGATTTTTTGATAGCCAAGGAAAGATCTGGGCGTGAAGGGGTTAATTAAACTGATACTCATCCCTACTCTGTCTGTTACCTTTGTCATCCATAAACAATTAGTGACACCAAGAGGGTAACATATCTAGTCCTATGTTATATTCCTAGCTGCCATCCTGTACGGTCCCATGTCCATCACACCATTGCAACACTTCACTGTATCTTTGCTCCTATGGCCTTGTCACTACCAACCTGGAATAACTTGAGTTTTGCCCTACTTCTCTCTCTCTCTCTCTCTCTCTCTCATTACCTATCTCTCTCTCTCTCTACCTCTCATTACCTTTCTCTCTCTCTACCTCTCATTACCTTTCTCTCTCTCTCTCTACCTCTCATTACCTTTCTCTCTCTCTACCTCTCATTACCTTTCTCTCTCTCTCTCTCTACCTCTCATTACCTCTCTCTCTCTACCTCTCATTACCTTTTCTCTCTCTCTCTACCTCTCATTACCTTTCTCTCTCTCTCTACCTCTCTTTACCTTTCTCTCTCTACCTCTCATTACCTTTCTCTCTCTCTCTCTCTCACACACACACACTACTGAGATATTTTTTGCCCTTTCTCATAATTGTCAGGTTATGATATCACGTTCTTGACAACTTAATTGCCTTTCTAAATTGTTATGATCTCAATAAGAAATATAGGATCTGAAAAAGTAATATTGATGAAAATAATATATAATAATCATGAAGGTTTGACTTGCCTTCCAAAAAAATAAGAAAGACAAATCATAAATACAAATACTGGAATGTGAAAAGTAACACGGAGGTTTTTATGGCTCTGACAATTTCGTCTACAAATGACCTACATCTCTGCTTTATAACTCTCTCTCTCTCTAAATGATCAAACTACTTTTTATAGATAACCATTCATTACTTCTCTCTCTCTCTCTCTCTCTCATTACCTTTCTCTCTCTCTAAATGACCAAACTACTCTTTTAAGATAACCATTCAGTACCTCTCTACCATTCTCTCTCTCTCTCTCTCTCTATTACCGTACATTAATTACCATTCTCTCTCTCTCTAAATGACCAAACTACTTTTTTAAGATAACCATTCATTACCTCTCTCTACCATTCTCTCTCTCTCTCTCTCTCTCTCTCTCTCTCTCATTACCGTACATTAATTACCATTATCTCTCTCTCTAAATGACCAAACTACTTTTTAAAGATAACCATTCATTACCTTTCTCTCTCTCTCTCTTTCATTACCTCTCTCTCTCTCTCTAAATGATCAAACTACTGTACTGTTTATAGCTAACCTTTTTACCTGTGTTTCCCTGAGTGCTGTCTAGCTCCTCACTGGCCTACTCTGCCTCACATTCTGCATCAATCTCTGTAACCAAACACACGGCCGCTGGATAAGGGGCTCCCCAATACACACTTGTTCACCATTACGTACTACTACTACACTACTACCCTCAACACCACTACCACCACACACTACCCTTACTATTATAAGTCACCACTACTACTGCTACTGCTACTACTACCCTCAACACCACTACCACCACACACTACCCTTACTATTATAAGTCACCACTACCACCACTACTGCTACTACTACCCTCAACACCACTAATAACACACACCACACCTACTATTATAAGTCACCACTACCACCACTACTGCTACTACTACCCTCAACACCACTACCACCACACCTACTATTATAAGTCACCACTACCACCACTACTGCTACTACTACCCTCAACACCACTACCACCACACACCACACCTACTATTATAAGTCACCACTACCACCACTACTGCTACTACTACCCTCAACACCACTAATAACACACACCACACCTACTATTATAAGTCACCACTACTGCTACTACTACCCTCAACACCACTACCACCACACACCACACTTACTATTATAAGTCACCACTACTGCTACTACTACCCTCAACACCACTACCACCACACACCACACTTACTATTACAGCTCACTACCACCACTACCACAACTACAACTCACTCTTACCACTTCCACCATTGCTGTCTACTACTACTACTACTACTTCAACTACTACTATTGCCATTATTGAAACACCAAATATGTACCATCATCAGCATATCAATACATGGAGGAATATGTTTGTGAGTGTATATATGTACGTATGTGTGTGTATTTATCTAGTTTAGTATACAGGGCCTGAGCTATACTCGTATGGTCTTTTTGTCTCTGTATCAATGTTTATAAAGACAGTGTGTGTGTGTGTATGTGTGTGTATCATATATCTGTGTGTGTGTGTATTTATCTAGTTTAGGATACAGGGCTTGAGCTATACTCGTGTGGTTCTGTCTCCATATATGTGTTTATCAAGTGTGTATGTGTTTGTGTGTGGATATATATGTGTGTGTGTATTCATCTAGTTGTATTTTACAGGGCCTGAGCAACGCTCATATGGCCCGGTCTCCATATCAACATATTTTATCATTCATCCTTAGTGCTTAGTGTTGGCCGAAGCCACCACCCCGGGAGGGGGTCACAAACCCCCGGCTAACACCCGGTACCCATTCACTGCTGGGTGGACAGGGGCTCGGGTTTTAAGAAGACCGCCGTCTGTCTTCGCTCCGCCTGGGGATCGAACCCGGGACTTCTCGGTTGTGAGCCGAGTGTGCTAACCGCTATACTACGGAGTTCCCCTACGGAGTTCTGTGTGTGTGTGTGTGTGTGTGTGTGTGTGTGTGTGTGTGTGTGTGTGTGTGTGTGTGTGTGTGTGTGTATATATATACATGTGTGTGTGGGTATTAATCTAGTTTAGTATACAGGGCCTGAGCTATTCTCGTGTGGTCCTGTCTCCATATCAATGTCTATGAGGAGTGTGTATGTGTTTGTGTGTGTATCGTATATCCAAATGTGTCTTATACAAATACAAAGCATCAAAAATTCCTAACCCAACACCCGTACTTACCCGCCAAGGTATTAACAAGGAGGCCGAAGGGAAGGTCTGACTGGCACTCCTTGGCCCAGTCCTGCGGCAGTAGCGGGGACGTGAGTGCGAGCCAGTCGTCCAGGAGGCACCGCTCGGAGCAGCCGGGCAGGTTTAGGGGGTAGGGCGCCTTTTTCATGGCGGTGTCGTTGCGGTAATACATCTGTGGCGGGTCGGGGTTAGTGGATGTTATTCTACCACCACCTATGCCCTTACTTATCCCCCTACTATTACTACTTCTCTTACTCTACTTCTCATCACTCATTTCTACCATTATGAGTATACTACATTCCCTTGTTGACAGTTTTATTACCGTTCAGTTCAGTTGGTGGTCGGGAGTCAGGCCTTTTTCAACGGCACTCCCTGATGTGTTTCTTCTTGCTGTCTGGGTCTTTAATTAGTTGTCTTCTCTTATTCTATCTTATTAGTTTCTTTCTTTTTCTTTCTTCTTATTTTCTCTGGTCATCCAAACTACCACTACTTGCTCCCTTTTCTTTAATGGACGTGACTACACCACCCTCTATGCCCTTACTTATGCCTCTACTCTTGTTCTTACTTATGCCACTACTCTTGTTCTTACTTATGCCTCTACTCTTGTTCCTACTTATGCCCTACACCCTCTATGCCCTTACTTATGCCCTACACCCTCAATGCCCTTACTTATGCCCTACACCCTCTATGCCCTTACTTATGCCTCTACTCTTGTTCCTACCTATGCCCTTCAACACCCTCCATGCCCTTACTTATGCCTCTAAATACTGTTCTTATCTCCCGTTTCTATCATTATGACTACTACATTCCCTTGGTAACAGTTCTATTACCACTACTTGCTCCCTTTTCTTTATTCTCTTATCACTTTGTCTACAGTTCATTGACAAGTTACTACTACTACTATTACTACTACTACTATTACTACTACTACTACTACTACTATTACTACTACTACTACTACTACTACTACTATTAATACTGCGATATGATACTATGACTACTGCCCAACTACAATTCATTCTCTCCCTTATGTGCAAATATTACATTCAATTGAGTCTCTTAATATCTTTGCCACGCATCTCCCATCTCATAGTAAACATCACCTCTCTTCCTATCTCTTTCTGATACAGGTGTTCCCTCACACTTGCCACACATTCCACACACAACCACCACTTATCACCATCTAATAACCCAGCATTACCCTCATTACTCCTCTACACAGCCTTCCAACACACACACACAACCACCACTTATCACCATCTAATAACCCAGCATTACTCCTCTACACAGCCTTCCAACCACACATACAACCATCTAATAACCCTACATTACTCCTCTACACAGCCATTCAACCACACATACATAACACTAATCCGATCCAATTATACAAAAATTTACCGATCCTTTACAAAATGCCATTCGTTGACCCTGCGCAGACACAGCCACCACTTATCACCGTCTATTAACCCTGTCTTACCTTCATCACTCCTCTACACAAACTAACAACCACAAACACACAACACTATAGTCAATTTTTTTTAACAAGGCGAAAATACCACTTCATTTTAAGGTCTCATGCTTCAAATGATGCCTATGTTTACCTGATAATAGGGTTAACTATGATCAAATACAGCTGAAATTTAGAAGAACCGTAGTATTCCCTTCTCCTGGCATTAAATATCAGTCAGTAAGCAGCAAAGGGTCAGGATTTTTGCCTTGTTAAAAAAAAAAAAGTAGGATCCGATCTACTTCTACCTTTACAAAATGCCACAAATTACACAACCACCTGGCTCTTCTGTCTGTCATGTTACCACTACTATATACTACTTCTACTACTTCTACTACTACTACTACTACTACTACTACTACAACAACTACTACTACCACTACTACTACTACTACAACAACTACTACTACCACTACTACTACCAGCACCACTACCACCACCACCACCACCACTACTACTACTACTACTACCACCACCACTACTACTACCACCATTACTACTACCACCACCACTACTACTACTACTACCAGCACCACTACCACCACTACTATTACCACCACCACCACTACTACTACTACTACTACTACCAGCACCACTACCACCACTACTACTACCACCACTACTACTACTACTACAACCACCACTACTACCACTACCTCACTCACATACACAACAACACTAATCCGATCCACTTATACCTTTACAAAATGCTGTTCGTTGACCCTGTGCAGCTCCAGGAGGACGGTGGCGGCGTAGGGCGGAGGAATATTGTCGTATACCCCGAGGGACTCCAACACGGTGGAGACGGTCGTGTCGTGGCCCGAGAACATGTGCATCTTTGTCTTGGTGCTCTGTCCTGCCACCTGCTTCTTCATGTTGTCTCCGAACTCCTTGATTAGCGGACCTGTTGATAGGGAAATAAGGGTGATTGAGATGGGGGGAGAGATGATGAGGGAAATAAAGGTGATGTTATAAGTAGGGAGTGAGCGATGATGAGGGAAATAAGGGTGATGTTTTAAGTAGAGTGAGAGATGATGAGGGAAATAAGGGTGATGTTTTAAGTAGGGAGTGAGATGATGAGGGAAATAAAGGTGATGTTAAGTAGGGAGTGAGCGATGATGAGGGAAATAAGGGTGATGTAAATAGGGAGTGAGCGATGATGAGGGAAATAAGGTGATGGAGATAGGGAGAGAGAGATGATGAGATTTTAGGAGTAATGAGGATGAGGTATGGGGAAAAGGGAGGAGGGGATGGGTGAGAGAGGAGTTAGAGATGAGTTAGAGAGGAGTATGCTTGCTATCTATAGGTTATTAGTAGGAGTAGGAGAATGATAGGAAGGTTAAATGAACATAATAATGAATAGGAATGTGGTGACTATAAAAAAATGATGTGATATGAAGAGAAGGAAGAAGAGTTGACAATGCAAAGAGATATATAGATTTGTGTGAGAATAAGATAGAGAGAAACATACCTCCTCTGAGACGTCTGAGCTCCTCCGTGTAGGCATATAACTTGAAGCTTAGGCGGTTGAGTGCCTTCATCTTGTCTAGCAGTCCGTCGGTCCAGCTGGGCAGTGTCAGGTTGTTTTCAGACTGGCGGGAGGGAGAGGAGAGTGGCTGTTCATTACTTGGCCAGGCAAAACAAACCCATCCTGTACTTTATTTTGTTGTGGTGGTGTTATAAGGGATAAAGTTAAAGTAAAAGTAAAGTAAAGTAAAGTTAAAACAGATACAGATACAATAACAGCGTGTGGGAGAGGGATCTATTAACAGGACAAAAGTTTGGATTGAAAACAAAAACAAATAGGTTGGTGGCAGGGTGGGGTCATTTTTTGGGTGTGGGTGTTACTTAGGGTGTTATTGGGGGTGATGGGGGTGTGTAGGGGGGGTGTGGGTGTTTGTGGGTGTAGGTAAATAGGTGGGTGAGGTTAAGAGTTAAGGAGTAGAGATAGTTAGTTAGACAGATACAGATAGATATATAGTTAGATAAAGAGTTAGACATAAATAGGCAACAGAAAGTGGAAAAAGAGAGAAAGAAAGAGAGCAAAAAAGATTGTCATGTATATCTATCTATCCATCTATACTGATCTAACACTTTGGGAATATTCTATAAAAGTTAAGTACCAATCAAAACGAAGCAACATCACACCTCACATAACACAACAGCAACCTAAAAAGAGAGGAAATATATTACTGAATACCACACACACACACACACACACACACACACACCTTAGCCTGGACAGTAAAACTAAAGATGCCAAAAGTATTCATGTTTTTAAAGCTAAGATTGACCCAATAAGACAAGGAGACGGGACCTGGAATGTAACTCATTTCCCGTATATCACAACTAGGTAAATACAACTACCGTAGATAACACTAAAGTCGCCAGTCACTCGCCACTGCACTAATGTCGCCAGGCACAATACATTACAAATTTTAGCATCACTACAAACCTTTATGTGCCACTGAAGACATGTAGTGTGATGTACATAATATAAACTACTGTGTATCATCTTCAGTGGCACATACAAATCAGTCGGGATGCTAAAATTTGTAATATATTGTGCCTGGCTACATTAGTGCAATGGCAAGTGACTGGCGACTATAGTGTTATCTACAGTAGGTAAATACACGCATATATCCTGCCCTTCCACCTGACAGCCTCCTTCCCTCACCTCAATGGTCAGGGTGTCGTACAGGAAGCTGACCATAGTGATGTTATTGATCTCAGCGCCCGTCTTTTCGGTGAGCAGCTTGAAGAAGTCTTGGTTTTCCTCGGTGATTTTCTTAATTTCCGGCAGCTGCAACACTTTCGCCACCTCCCTTGCCACCCTCGGACAGGACCCATCCACTGCTATGAGCTAAGGGCAGGGGAGAGGGAGAGCACGTCAGGGGCAATAAGGGAGACTTGTACTAATTATACCTGTTTCGGGTGAGAAGAAGTGAATTTTAGAGTAAGAACTTGTGAGGTACTGCCTAATATAACCAAACGATGCCGGCCTAATAATAATAATAAGTGGCCTAATAAGAATAATAAGTGGCCTAATAAGAATAATAAGTGGCCTAATAAGAATAATAAGTGGCCTAATAAGAATAATAAGCGGCCTAATAAGAATAATAAGGGGCCTAATAAGAATAATAAGTGGCCTAATAAGAATAATAAGTGGCCTAATAAGAATAATAAGTGGCCTAATAAGAATAATAAGTGGCCTAATAAGAATAATAAGTGGCCTAATAAGAATAATAAGTGGCCTAATAAGAATAATAAGTGGCCTAATAAGAATAATAAGTGGCCTAATAAGAATAATAAGTGGCCTAATAAGAATAATAAGTGGCCTAATAAGAATAATAAGTGGCCTAATAAGAATAATAAGCGGCCTAATAAGAATAATAAGCGGCCTAATAAGAATAATAAGTGGCCTAATAAGAATAATAAGTGGCCTAATAAGAATAATAAGTGGCCTAATAAGAATAATAAGCGGCCTAATAAGAATAATAAGTGGCCTAATAAGAATAATAAGCGGCCTAATAAGAATAATAAGTGGCCTAATAAGAATAATAAGTGGCCTAATAAGAATAATAAGTGGCCTAATAAGAATAATAAGTGGCCTAATAAGAATAATAAGTGGCCTAATAAGAATAATAAGTGGCCTAATAAGAATAATAAGCGGCCTAATAAGAATAATAAGTGGCCTAATAAGAATAATAAGTGGCCTAATAAGAATAATAAGTGGCCTAATAAGAATAATAAGCGGCCTAATAAGAATAATAAGTGGCCTAATAAGAATAATAAGTGGCCTAATAAGAATAATAAGTGGCCTAATAAGAATAATAAGCGGCCTAATAAGAATAATAAGTGGCCTAATAAGAATAATAAGTGGCCTAATAAGAATAATAAGTGGCCTAATAAGAATAATAAGTGGCCTAATAAGAATAATAAGTGGCCTAATAAGAATAATAAGTGGCCTAATAAGAATAATAAGTGGCCTAATAAGAATAATAAGTGGCCTAATAAGAATAATAAGCGGCCTAATAAGAATAATAAGTGGCCTAATAAGAATAATAAGTGGCCTAATAAGAATAATAAGTGGCCTAATAAGAATAATAAGCGGCCTAATAAGAATAATAAGTGGCCTAATAAGAATAATAAGTGGCCTAATAAGAATAATAAGTGGCCTAATAAGAATAATAAGCGGCCTAATAAGAATAATAAGTGGCCTAATAAGAATAATAAGCGGCCTAATAAGAATAATAAGTGGCCTAATAAGAATAATAAGCGGCCTAATAAGAATAATAAGGGAAACTGTTACAAATAATACCTGTTTAGGGCGAGAACAAGAGAATTTTAGAGTAAGAATTTGTGAGGCACTGCTAAATATATATAAACAAAGGGGAGATGCAGTAACAAGAGTGTGGTTATGAAGGAGCAGGTGAGTGAGGTTAAGCAGGAAAGACTCAAGAACACACACACACACATATATAAACCTCCTAGTCACACCTAAATACCATTAATAAATACACACATAACAAACATCTCTTTAACATCCACCCCTTCCCACAGCACACATCAAGAAATAGAAAATACATAGAAATAACACAACTTGGCACAACTACTTCCACCATCAAGATAAAGTAAAATGACTAAATAGGTAAACATAGGAATGTACATAGAGGTCCTTGGCACACACCTTGTCCTGATCGAGAGGGGTGGTGTGGATGGGGGCAGGCGTCCAGGGGAGGTCCTTCTCAAACCTCTCGTTGGTACTCTCGGGGTAGTAGAAGGCGGCGAGGTTGCAGGCGGCTGACATTAAGGTGCGGTCGTAGTCGGTGCTGCGAATGATGACCTCCTCCGGCATCCATTCTTGGCTGGCTAGCATGTTGTAGCGTGTGCGGAGCCAACGTCCCAGCTCATACTGCATGGCCTTGCCTTCCTGGGGGTGGTGGAGGAGGAGGAGGAGGAGGAGGTTAAGAAATAGTTTTAAATAGTTGAGGAAGTGAGTATGAGGATTATAAATAGTTTTAAATAGTTGTGGAGGAGGAGGAGGGTTAGAAATACGTAGTTTTAAATAGTTGTTGAAATAAGTATGCATGTGATAAAGATGTGGAGAAGAGCCATCGCACGTGCAGTCGGTGTGTGAAGCTGGGAAAAGAAGGACGTTGCAGATGATGATGGATGCTATAATGGATCTCAGAAACTCATTGCCAGGGAGTTGAAATAATCATATAAAAACCATGTGAACACAATATGGAGAATTCTAGTTGAATATTACATTTCTAGATCTAGTGAAAAGAATGATCATATTCCATAGTAAAGGCCTGAGAAAAGGTTTTGTCTGCTTCCCTTTACTAATTTGGGGATTATGACATGTCCAGAGGAAGATTAATGCAATGCCTTAATGAAGTGTGACCCTACAGAGAAATAACACAGCTTGGCAATACTACTTCCACCATCAAGATTAAGTAAAATGAATAAATAGATAAACATAGGAATGAATTAAGAATATAATGTAAAAAACACATCAATATTTCAGTACAGCACATTGAGAAGTGGATTCCTGTTCGTACCTTAGTAAGCTGGCCGAGACCCATGGGCCAGAAGGCAGACATGTTGCCGTAGGGGTCATTGGGGTAGAGGGTGATGGGTGAGCGGGCCCCATGGCGGTACAGCTGTGGGTGGGGGGAGGGAAGGTACTGTGAGTGTATGGGGGAGGCTGAGGGTGTTGGGGTTATCATTAATTTACCTTTCAAACATATTGAACGGTATTTTGTTCATAAGTTTTTACTACCCCTATGTACCTAAATGTAGTATGTCATCCAGAGTTATTATTTTACTCAGGTGCTATTTAACCCCTTGAGGCCCAGAACGTAATTATCATTGTAATTTGGGTACCATTAGACGATTTTGAGTGAATATAAGCAATATTTTATAGATATGACCTGTTTAGTATCCTTGTCCACTAAATAATTTGGTATATTCAGTCACTTTTCGTAATTTGGACAATGAGGACAGACAGACAGACGCGAATGTCCGTATTGTAACCTTGCAGAAATTGGGCATCTTCAGCGATTAATTAAATAATAGCATGTAATTAAGAAATACAAGTATGAGTAATAAATAGCAATCACACCCGCACTCAGTCACTTCAGGGAGGGAATTATAATAAATGATATGAAATTACTCTCAAATCAAGGACAATTTTATCATGGGAGTGGCTAGTGGTAGGAGCGACGTCAGCAAACACTGCATGGGTATGAATAGCAACAAGCTACGGTAGTATTCCAGATGAACACCCAACTCACTTTGGTGGATGCAACTATTTTTTTCTGGTGTGTTTTTGTGTTTTAAATGAATCTGCTAACCATTTCTGTCGCAATTTTTTTTTTCTTTCTAGGTATAGTACAGCGGTCGGCAACCTGTGGCTCCGGAGCCGCATGCAGCTCTTTCAAGAGACCTGTGCGGCTCCTGCCACCCACTTAAAAATGTCCAAATTGTCGTTTAAAAAAATAAGATAAAATACTGGCATAGAAAGCCGCAGTACAATAGTGTATGTGACCCAGGTCCTAAGTCTCTAGGAAAATATTGGGATGAATTCTTGTACTTATTTACTTGTACTTGTTTGTAATTTCCATTCATAATATACACTGCGGCTCCATCAGCACTGCTGCCCTGCCAAGTTTGAAACAACTGGCTCTTCTCGAATTTTGGGTTGCCGACCTCTGGTATAGTAGATGAAAGGTTAATTTTTTTTTTTTTATTTTTTTTTTTTTTTTGTTAGGTAAAGGTTAGGTTAGGTATGGGTTAGGTATAGTTAAAGGTTAGGTTAGGTTTAGGTTAAAAAAAAATTCTTCTCATTTTTGCACAAAAAAAAAAAAAAAAATTGCGACAGAAACGGTTACCATAGATAACAGTAAAGTCGCCACCTGCAGTCAAGTCGCCAGGCGCCAAATATTACGAATTATAGCATTACTACTGATTTTTATGTGCCACTGAAGATGTTACACAGTAGTTTATATCATGACTGTATAATCTACTCTGTTTCAGCGTTGTTTTATGCTTTGTAGCTGCAAGTATAGACAGTTTCAAATTTCACTACGTATTTTTTTCGGGCGACGACGACAGCGGTACGACACTCAGTAAATAAACACTAGATGGCGACTTGCCTGTTGGTAGCCACTTTGTAGATATTTTTGTCATTTGTTCATGTATAGCCATACTATGACACAGATGAAGACACAAAATGACACAGACTCTCCAGATAGCCCCTTCTAACTTTCCTGAAATCATGGATGTAGAAATGTAACTATTAACGCCACCACACGTCTGTAAACAGAAAAAAAAGTTGTCCTGGCGACTTTACTGTTATCTACGGTAGCAGATTCATTCAAAACACATAAAAACACACCAGAAAAAAATAGTTTCGTCCCCCAAAGTGAGTTCGGTGTTTATCTGGAAATTTACTTCATAAGACAGTAGAGATTAGATAAGCGAGATATGACCGGGGCAATAAAACGAATCTTAACCCAAATTACTCTCAACTCAAGGAAAATGTTATCATGCGAGTGGATAGTGGTAGGAGCGACATAAGCAAACACTGCATGGGTATGAATAGCAACAAACTACTCACAGTAGAGGTACAACACACATAATAAGCTAATTCTATACGCATAGTGATTGACATATGAAAGTTATCCCGTTAGAAAGTATGTGACCATGACGCAAAACTACCTGCTGTGAAGGACGAAAACAACAACACAATCCTACATGACATTTCTATGGTTTGAATGAGTCACCAGGTCATTTAACTCTTCCTTAGCCTGTACTTACTATCTGCACCAGCTCCAGTGTTGAATCTTCCTCTTCACCCACCGCGGGACGCCCTAGGAGGCTGAGGAAAAGCAGAAGGAGAAGAGAGGGAGAGGAAGGCGTCATGACTGAAAGGGAAGACGAGAAGGCACGTGTATAGCTCCTCCCCTTGGACGCTTTCCTGCCTTGACCACAAGACTCCGCCCCTTATTTTTTATCCTGAGTTGTGATTGGCTGGCTTCTTCAGTGCCAGTCGGGTCTCTTTATAAAGGAACTGTAATAAAGGAACCTGCAAAAGGAAAGTACAGTAAAGGAGCCTGTTATAAAGTTCTGTAATAAAGGAATAAGGGAAAAGGGAAGGAAAGGAAGCGTTGTTTACCATAAGACTCCGCCCCTTTTTGTGGATCCTGCGTTGTGATTGGCTGGCTTTCTCGCTGCCACTAGGGTAAAATAAGAGGATTAAAGGAACTATAATAATAAAGGAACCTGTAATAAAGTAAAGGAGCCTGTAATAAAGTTCTATAATAAAGGAATAAAGGATAAAGGAAGTATATGCATTGTTTACGAGAAGACTCCGCCCCTTTTTTTTGAGAGAGAGTTGTGATTGGTTGGCTTTTTCACTGCCACTTGGGTCTCTTTATAAAGGAATAAAGAAACTAATAAATGAACCTGTAATAAAGTAAAGTTAAAGTATAGTTAAGTAAAGGAACCAGTAATAAAGTTCTGTAATAAAGTAATCAAGAAATAAGAAGGAAAGGTAATACCACTGTCCTGTGATTGCATGGGTCGCTTCCCTACGCTATGAATGAACACTTTGACCTCTGATAAGCCATACTATTTACCTAATTCATTCATCCCGTTGTGTGTTCATGTCTAATATTGAACTAGCGTATGTACACAAGGCCGTGTTTCATGTATACAGACTTATGATATCCTAACACCCAACTGTAGGTTATAATCTAATCTCTGAACGGTGGATGAAATATAATGAAAATATGTGTATGAAGTAGAAAAATAGGATGGCTATGGTTACGCCGCCCTCACAGGAGCATATCCCGTGATAATCTCTTTCGCTTTTGACATGCCATTATTCCTACACATGTGTTCATTATTCATCGCCACGTGTACAGCAGTAGTAGCACACACATGCAGCTTCCTCCTCCTCCCGAGTCCCTTTCCCCTTCCTCCTCTCCCTCCTCCTCCCGAGTCCCTTTCCCCTTCCTCCTCTCCCTCCTCCTCCTCCACCCCTACCTCCTCCTCCTCCTCTAGTAGCTATATAGGCTATTGTCAAAGGTGTAAACTTTTTGCCTGAAAAGCTCTGTGCTTATCATAAAGGCTGGCCTTCTAAGTTGTAAACAAACAATAATATATCCTCTGAAAGATGCATACACATAAAACATTCGGGAGTAAAGAGAAAAGATGTATATATCTTCAAAGCCGTCTTTAATTAATGAGCAGTGGCGTACCGAAGGGGGGGGGGGGGGGGATGCGGCCATGGCTATAGTCCTTTTTTTTTTACGAGGCAAAAATTCAATTCTATCCTAAGGTCTCATGCTTAAAATGATGCCTGTGTTTACCTGATAATATGGTTAACTATGATCAAATACAACTGAAATTTAGAAGCGTAGTATTCCCTTCTCCTGGCATCAAATATCAGTCAGTAAAGGCCATGTCACACGAACACTTTTTCCGGCATCTTTTGGTAGCAAAAGCGTATCCAGGCATCATTTGACGCCTGATACCGGTATCTTTTGGTAGCAAACGCGGAGTCCCTCATGATCGTTCTTTTGCCACCAGTACAGGTGTCGTGTGGGCAAGTGTCTGTTTACTAACAAAGGCACAGAAAACGGGCGTTGAGGGGAATAATTACTAATATTGACTTGATTAACAAAGGCATGTCCAGGCGTACTACGACAACAAACCCGTCTTTATTTATCACTAGCCGCAAAGCCGCCCTCCGGGCGGACTTTTTGGCTAGCTCCTGCGGAGGGCTATTGGTGGGCCTTCGGCCCACCACCTGTGTTTGGTGGGCCTTCGGCCCACCAAACACAGACTCTCCAGATAGCCCCTTCTAACTTTCCTGAAATCATGGATGTAGAAATGTATGTATTAACGCCAACCTATTCACATCACCCCCAACCCATTCACTCACCCATTACCCATCACCCCCACCCATTCATTCACCCATTACCCACCACCCCCCACCCATTCACTCACCCATTATCCATCACCACACACCCCTTCACTCACCCATTACCCATCACCCCCCATCTATTCCCTCACCCATCACCCATCACCCTCCACCCCATTCACTCACCCATCACCCCACACCCATTAGCCATCACCCCACCCATTCACTCACCCATTACCCATCACCCTACATCAAGGTTTCCTCAATTCTCGCAACCCACTGTTTTTCTTCACAATTCTCGCTAATAGGCTGCTAAAAAATAAAAATAAAAAAGTGATCGGATCATCTCATAAATGGGCTTAAAACCTTCCCTTGCTCGAGCCGGTTCCAAAACTGTGCCATATGAGGGGATTCCGCCACAGGGGCCGGCACCTGGAGCGGACACACACACACACACACACACACACTTTCGCTTATATTATTATAGATAGATAGATAGAAATGTATGTATTAACGCCAACCTATTCACATCACCCCCAACCCATTCACTCACCCATTACCCATCACCCCCCACCCATTCACTCACCCATTACCCACCACCCCCCACCCATTCACTCACCCATTATCCATCACCACACACCCATTCACTCACCCATTACCCATCACCCCCCATCTATTCCCTCACCCATCACCCCCCACCCATTCACTCACCCATCACCCCACCCATTCACTCACCCATTACCCATCACCCTACATCAAGGTTTCCTCAATTCTCGCAACCCACTTTTTTTCTTCACAATTCTCGCTAATAGGCTGCTAAAAAATGAAAATAAAAAAGTAATCGGATCATCTCATACATGGGCTTAAAACCTTCCCCTGCTCGAGCCGGTTCCAAAACTGTGCCATATGAGGGGATTCCGCCACAGGGGGCGGCACCTGGAGCGGACACACACACACACACACATACACACACACACACACAGACACACTTTCGCTTATATTATTATAGATTAAAGGGGGAGGGGGGGTGCACGAAGTGGAACACTCGCCGACGTCGGCGAGAATTCCTATCGGCGACAGTTATAGGTATG
>JACEEZ010005601.1:0-30000 GCA_016584305.1 Chionoecetes opilio | reverse complement strand
CGCGGCCTCTTGTAGCTTCCTTATTTTCTTATGTTCTAATGAGAGAGTTTCATGGCAGCGTATCTTAAGTGGCGAGAGCGAGAGCGAGAGAGAGAGAGAGAGGCACTCCCGCTGCTATTTACGGTGAAGGGGTTGCAGGTGTATTTCCTTGGTTATTGGGCAGCCTCGTAAGGTTGCCGTCAGCAGGTGGTGGTGGTGCCGCTGTATACCCTCATCACACACTGTCATGCTCTCTCACTGTCACCACCTCCATCACCATCACCATCAACACCTCGTTCTCAGCACCTCCATCATCACCACCTCGTTCTCACTTCTCACCCCCGCTACTCAGTGCGTTTAGTTGCCGTTGTGTCTGGTCATCCATGTCGATACCTAGAACGGTCTCCTTGAACCCCATGATCTAAGTAGTAGATGACCTAATAGTAGCAGTAGCAGGACTATTTAGATCATGGCTGCACCAAACATCACCACTGGACTTCCTCAGAGACGAGCCGAAATCAATGAGGATAAAAGTTATTCACTGTATGTGTTTATTGATAATATAAAATGTATTTTCATTTGGCCGTGGGTTTTGCTGAGAGGTTGATCGAGGTGTGACAGATCCTAATAGCTGAAATGAAGTTTATTTGTTTCTTTACCGTAAGCAAAACGATTAAGCGGAAAAGTGACTATAGTTGCTTAGCGATATTTATGTATTCAATTTATTGCAGAGAAAGATTCTAACAGTCAGTAAACATCGAAAAATTCTTACGTTTTTCTAAGTTTTGCATGGGCGGCCCTAGTACAGTCTAATATAGTCAAAAGCTCATGCGTTAATAAGAGTATTTACCTACGGTTGGCTGTCACTGTCACACCTGCCAGACGATGACACGCCGCGTCGCTCGCCGCCCGCGGCCACTGGATCGCGCGCCGCGCCGACGGGCGACGACGCCCAGAGTTGCCAGATTTGGGGATTTGTCCCTATATTTGGGGATTTCGGGGCACTGATGGGGACATGGGGACATTCACTCTCGATTTGGGGACTTTTGAGGCTTCTGAAAAAAATATGTATTTTATCGCTTAAAATAATATAATTAATATGAATGTTAAAAGAAAATATGAGGTTAAATCGACGGCAAGGAAGAAGTAATTTGAGCTTCATTGATCCCAAAGAAGTAAGTCAAGAAATGTGGTCTCCATTGGTCCATTGGCTAGTGTATTTCCTGGAATTGTAGGTCCTGACAAAATAAATCACCTAGACAAAGAATGGAGAGTACTAAGAAGCACCGATCTTGCTGATTCAGAAATCAATGATGTTGAAGGCTTCTGGGAGACAGTTAGAGAAATAAAGAGTGGTGATGAAATCCCCATGTTTCCAAATTTGTCAAGTTTTGTTTCTGGGCTATTGCGTCTTCCTCAGTCTAGTGCCACAGCAGAAAGGATATTTTCATTTGTAAACAATTTAAAAACAAAACTAAGAAACAAACTCTCAACCAGAACTCTAGTTGGACTTCTGCATTCAAAGCGGTATTTGAAAGGTCGGGAATGTTTCAATTTTGCTGTAAATGATAAACTAGTCAACATGATGACTTCAGACATCTACAAATACCATGAACATGACGATTCGAGTGATGATAATATTTAGTATGCATGTAGTTAGTATTTAGTAGTAGCGATGATATTATTTAGTTAGTTATTCTATTCTTTCTTTCTGGGTTAGTACAGTATGTCCAGAATATTAGTTGGATTATGTAAGTTCCCCAAGAAGCTAAGAGCATTAATATTTTCATTTATTTCTGTACAGTATCATATTTCTAAGCAATTTAAGGATATGTATCATCCCCATCAGCCTAAAGTAGAACATTTTATTAAATGTATTTTTTATTAAATGCTCATGAGGCTGTATCCTATTACTGCCTTTTTTTGTTTTTGCAGTCCTTGTGATGATTATCATAAAAAAGTGAATTATGTTACTTCATGTGTAATGTAATATATTATGTAAAACAAAGTATGAATTAATATCATTAAATCAACATTAAAATCAACATAGCAATTTTAATTTACATGTGGAGTAGCTATGTAGCATATATTTCAGCATTTTTATAAAAAGTATGGAAATATATGAAATGGGGATTTCTGGGGATTTCCCCCGAATATATAGGGATTTTTAGACCAGGCTGTCTGGCAACCCTGACGACGCCGTCAGTTGAGCATCAGCCAGTAAGGGAGTGTGTCGCGTGCAGCTTTATCGCGGCTCTCCACTCTTTCGCTTCACTTGAAAATGGTGACGGACGCGCCCAAGCAGGCCTCACACACGCCCTTCCACGCCACCACCCTCCAAGGGCACCGCAGGGAACACATAAGATAAATAACTCTTATTAATCACTTGAAAGGAGAAACGAACAAACTTGAAACAAAACTTTGCCTGGACAATTCCGTGCTGCAAGTCAGTGTTGGAAGAACGTGAACAGTAAGTACAGCGAAAATAACTTGAAACTTAAACGTAAAAGAAGTTATGAAAATACACTGGTCTTTCAGCACGTCAATACGAAAACAAAGATATTTGTGTGGGCGATAACAAGCGCGTTGAACGAGACTTTAAGCGACAAGGAGCAAGTATTGGGTAGTTAGTGGGTTGTTATGGGTCGACCGAAATGTACCAAAAACCGGTTTTTGGTATATCTGATACCAAAAACCTTTTTGGTCCATACCGAAAACCAATTAATTGTTGAATGAGCAAAGATTTTTTATTTCATAATCGTCGCATGTATCAATCTAGTGTAGATCAGTTTCTATATAAAGCGTGAATCTAAACTACACTTATATTATTCGTGTAGGGAGGTTTTTGGCATGACTTGTGTGGGTTTTTGGCTTGGGCGTTATGAAATACAGAAATTGCTATCAAACTATAGAACACAGTTGATGATCGTAAATTAATTTTGGATATGCACGTGACTCATGCAGCATATGCGTCGTTCATAATATTGCCGTTATTTAGGGAGCGCCTGCCAAAACCCTGGCTGTGCTACCTGGCTGTGCTACCAAAAACCCACACAATATACTTTCCCTTCAAATTCATCGCTAATAATGATTCGCCTAGACAAAACCTGAAGATCGAATATGCAAATATATATTTTAAAACTGGATATCACCCACTAAAAAGGTTTTTGGTATGGACCAAATAGGTTTTTGGTATCAGGTATCCCAAAAACCGGTTTTTGGTATATTTCGGGTGACCGGGATGTTATCGGGTGGTTAAGGGTGGTTACTGCAGAACACCACTATTTCGCGTAACGACCTGACCCTCCTGACCTCCCTCCACCCCCGCCATGTGGACGCTGCCCCTCGCTGCCCTCCTCGCCCTGACCTCGCCCGGTAAATGTGACCTTTATGACCTTTCTTAAGTTTGAGTGATAATAATAGTAATAATAATAGAAATATTGGTACAGTTATTTAGTGTCTTCTTTTGAGTGTTGTGCTTCAGCTTAACTTGTCTTGTGTTCTTATGTTCTTAACTTGTCACAGCGCTGTTGAGAAACTTAAGAACGGAAAAAAAAGATAATTTATAGTTTCACCCAACCAACGATTTTCTGATGCGCCTTATGTTTTTCTGGTGTGTTTTTATGTGTTTTGAATGAATCTGCTAACCGTTTCTGTCGCAATTTTTTTTTTTTTTTTTTTTTTTCTTCCAAATTTGACAAAAACTAAACAAAAATGAACCTAAACCTAACCTAACCTTTACTTATACCTAACCTAACCCATACCTAACTAAAAAAAAAAAAAAAAAAAAAAAAAAAAAACTAACCTGTATCTAAAAAAAAAAAAAAAAAAAAAAAAAAAAAAAAAAAAAAGATTGCGACAGAAACGGTTAGCAGATTCATTCAAAACATAAAAACACACCAGAAAAACATAAGGCGCATCAGAAAATCGTTGGTTGGGTGAAACTATAAATTATCCTTTTTTTTCTCTCATTCATGCTTTCTTTCTTAAATTCTTTCTCGTCCTTGCTTTCTCTGTCGTTGATGGTCGATTCTACGTGCATGAGTGTCAACTTTTTTTTTTTAGCTTAAACTTGTCTCTGATCATAGCAAATACGAAGAAATGCAGAGGATCATCTTATTGCTACTACTACTTCTACTACTACTACTGCTACTATCTCTACAACTACTATATCTACTACTACTACTAATATCTCTACTGCTGCTGCTGCTACTACTACTACTACTACTACTACTACTACTACTACTACTACTACTACTCCTCTATAATTACTACTACTACTACTACTTCCTCTATAATTACTACTACTACTACTACTATCAATACTACTACTATCTATTCTACCTCTACTACTACTACTATTATTGTCTATTCTACCTCTACTACTACTACTATCATTCTACCTCTACTACTACTACTACTATCTCTACTACTACTACTACTATCTCTACTACTACTACTATCTCTACTACTACTACTATCTCTACTACTACTACTACTAACTACTACTACTACTACTACTACTACTACTACTACTACTACTACTACTACTACTACTACTACTACTATCTCTACTACTACCTCGTTTGATACTTTTTCCCAGTAAAATAAAACTATAATTTTACAAGGGTAGGTTAGGTTAGTAATTATTTTTTTATGGGGGTCTCGCTATGAGGTTATTAGTGAGATTAGGTTAGGTTAGGTTATAGTGAGGTTAGGTTATAGTGAGGTTAGATTAGTAATATTAAACATATTATATTTTTGAGGGGTCCAGGGTGGTCGTTAAGGAGGGGAGGGGGGTGAAGGGGGCATCTCCCCCCCCCCCACTTTATAATTACAGTTTAGAGGTATCTGAAGGGATCTGTGAAGGTCTGGAGGAAAAAACACTAATAAGGGCGGGAAAGGACTCTAGAATTTTACCTAGCTCACTGCGTATACTTAACATGAAAAACCCAGCCTGTCTCATCCCTACCTCAAAAGCCTTGCATACTGCATACTACTCCCGCAACTTATCACAGCTCAGCTAAAGCCCCACAGCTACATATCATTTGCAAGTTACTTATCCATCCACAAGTACATACATTAATAATACATCAAAATGGTCTTCACAGCAATAGTATGAATTTTCCTTCATCGAGAAATCACGCCTTGCAGACATCCACCACTGTTTCCTCTTTTTCTTGTCTTTAGGCATAGTTATGAACACATTCTCTGGAGTTTTAATTGTGGTGTTTTTGCACATTAGCACAAAACAAGCATAATATGTTCTTTTTGTCTGGGACATGTTGAATGCATAGATAGGTACTGCGGTCTGCTGAGCCAAAACAAGCCGATCAGCTGATCAGGCGAGATCTGAGTCTGCGCTTACTACGTCACAACCAATCACAGCGCGTTCCGCCGTGTTGTGATATTTTGGCCCCAAAAAAGCCATAAATTTCATTTATGGTGCATTTCTCAGCAAAAAGAATATGAGTACAGTGATATGTAGCCTATATTGCACCCAAAGCTTCATAATACTCAGTGTTTTAGGTGTGAGTAAACGGGTCCATTACGGAGGAAGTGGATCGATGCACTGAAACGCCGTGACACCGGGTGGAATCCAGATCATTGTGGCGTGTGTGTGCTGCATTTTCTACCGGAGGATTTCTTACAAGTGACCTTCAGGAAGACAGAACGATGGCGTAGGACTTTGAAACCTGATGTAGTTCCTTCTGTCTTCAACTACTACCCAGAGTGAGTACATTTTTGGCAAACATCCCTCTACAGTGGAAGTCAAAGTAATTGGCGTAGCGATGCGCGACATGGCTTTTTCTCTCCTCATAAAATCTCCTCAACCGTTAAAAGTGAATTATTTTTATTTTGTTTCATATGTGGCAACTCACCCATAGATGAGGGTTTGCTTTACCGCGCCTTGCAAGTTTGCAACAGTCTGTCGGTGTTTAATGGACCCTACCCATAACTACGTCACGGTTTGTTTACATCGGTGCATTGTGGGGATAAGGCGGGATCGCCGCGGGTGGACTTGCGAAGGGAAAACTATGGCGATGGAAGAATTTCGAGTTATTTTGCGCGAAATTGATATTCCAGGTGCTATATTACTGTGCTCTGTTCTCGCTGAGTACACTATAGAGAAGACCTGAGGTAATGGCTGATGTGCAGAGGCTTTTAAACCAAGAAAACAGAGTCATAACAGAGCCTCGTCAAAAGGTAAGCAACTGGTAGGTACGTAATGTGTCCCTTCCACTTGCTTACTTCTTAATGAGACTCTGCTGTGACTGTTTTCCTGGTTTAGAAGCCTTTGCACATCAACCATCACCTCAGGTCTTCTCTATGTTGTCAGCGAGCACGGAAATATAGCACCTGGAATATCAATTTCGCCCAAAACAACTCGAATTTTTTTCATCGTCGTAGTCTTCTCTTTGTAGGTTGTACATATTCATGGTTATGATAGTATTAAAATACCTTATTAATTGAGTTCCTTTTGTTGTCTTTCCTCATAATAAGTAGTGGTACATCATGGTTTAAGTGTTACTTGACGAGCCAATGAATACTCTTGAGTCTATACCAACATCACCAACCTTTGCTTTGATTTATCTTATTACTCCATCCATAAACAAGTTGCATGACCACGGTGACATTACCCATCTTTGCCTCATGGTACCTGGTACTCTCGTCTACCGAAATGCTCGTCCCTACATCGGGGAAAAAATCGGGGAAAACTCGCTGGAATAATAATAATAATGATTACAAAACAATTTATACACCAATAGCTATAAACAACAGCAATAATAATGAGCAAAAACAACAACAACAACGACAAATTGGGTAACATGTTCAATTTCAGGTCAGAGAGAGAGAGAGAGAGAGAGAGAGAGAGAGAGAGAGAGAGAGAGAGAGAGAGAGAGAGAGAGAGAGAGAGAGAGAAAGAGAGACGACGGACGGACGGACGGACGGACGGACGGACGGACGGACCAGAGAGTTCAGAGTCCAGAGTAGTGGCCGTAAAAGCCGTGCCAGGCGGAGCGTAGGGGCCGTAAAAGCCGTGCCAGGCGGAGCGTAGGGGCCGTAAAAGCCGTGCCAGGCGGAGCGTAGGGGCCGTAAAAGCCGTGCCAGGCGGAGCGTAGGGGCCGTAAAAGCCGTGCCAGGCGGAGCGTAGTGGCCGTAAAAGCCGTGCCAGTCGGAGCGTAGTGGCCGTAAAAGCCGCCTGAGGCAGCAGATCGGCGGCCCGGAGTGGAACACCACAAGGATAGGCCAGCCACGGGGCTCCGGCGGGCACAAGAGGCCGCTGCCAACAGCCGCGGCAGGTCCTCTTGTGGCCGCCGGAGCCCCGTGGCTGGCCTATCCTCGTGGTGCTCCGGGCCGCCGATCTGCTGCCTGGGCTGCGCCGTGGCGGGGCAGGACAGCAGCAGTGCCTCAGGGGGTGACTCAGGGGGTCACACTGCCAACTCTCAAGGTCGTCCCTCAGCTACTGCAGCGTGCGGCAGCCCAGCCAGAGGCGGTGCGGCAGGACCTAATGACCGTAAAATACACGCCAGACGGAGATAAATGACCGTAACATGCAAGTTTCACACATACACAAATTCACAAGTTCAGGACGCGAGCGTTACGATCGCTCCGAGTTCAGGACGCGAGCGTTACGATCGCTCCGAGTTCGGGACGCGAGCGTTACGATCGCTCCGAGTTCAGGACGCGAGCGTTCGATCGCTCCGAGTTCGGACGCGAGCTTACGATCGTCCGAGTTCAGGACGCGAGCGTTGCGATCGCTCCGAGTTCAGGACGCGAGCATTACGATCGCTCGAGTTCAGGACCGAGCGTTACGATCGCTCCGAGTCAGGACGCGAGCGTTACGATCGCTCCGAGTTCAGGACGCGAGCGTTACGATCGCTCCGAGTTCAGGACGCGAGCGTTACGATCGCTCCGAGTTCAGGACGCGAGCGTTACGATCGATCCGAGTTCAGGACGCGAGCGTAGTGGCCGTACGATCGATCCGAGTTCAGGACGCGAGCGTAGTGGCCGTACGATCGATCCGAGTTCAGGACGCGAGCGTTACGATCGCTCCGAGTTCAGGACGCGAGCGTTACGATCGCTCCGAGTTCAGGACGCGAGCGTTACGATCGCTCCGAGTTCAGGACGCGAGCGTTACGATCGCTCCGAGTTCAGGACGCGAGCGTTACGATCGCTCCGAGTTCAGGACGCGAACGTTACGATCACTCCGAGTTCAGGACGCGAGCGTTACGATCGCTCCGAGTTCAGGACGCGAGCGTTACGATCGCTCCGAGTTCAGGACGCGAGCGTTACGATCGCTCCGAGTTCAGGACGCGAGCGTTACGATCGCTCCGAGTTCAGGACGCGAGCGTTACGATCGCTCCGAGTTCAGGACGCGAGCGTTACGACGCTCGTTACGACGCTNTTCCCTATTACTTTTTCCCCTTTTTTTTCCCCTTTTTTTTCCCCTAAAATTTTTCCCCCTTTTTTTTCCCCTTTACTTTTTCCCCTTTTTCCCCCTATTCTTTTTCCCCTTTTTCCCCTATTACTTTTTCCCCCTTTTCCCCTTTTTCCCCTTTACTTTTTCCCCTTTTCCCCTATTATTTTTTCCCCTTTTTCCCCCTTTTTCCCCTATTCTTTTTTCCCCTTTTTCCCCCCTATTTTTTTCCCCTTTTTTTCCCCTATTCGTTTTCCCCCCCTTTTTCCCCTATTACTTTTTTTCCCCTATTTTTTTTCCCCCTTTTATTTTTTTCCCCTATTACTTTTTTTCCCCTATTACTTTTTCCCCTATTATTTTTTCCCCCCTATTACTTTTCCCCTATTATTTTCCCCCTATTCTTTTTCCCCTATTGTTTTCCCCTATTAATTTTTTCCCCGATTACTTTTTTCCCCTATTCTTTTTCCCCTATTATTTTTTTCCCCTATTACTTTTTCCCCCTATTACTTTTTCCCCTATTCTTTTTTCCCCATTACTTTTTTCCCCTATTACTTTTTCCCCTATTACTTTTTTCCCCTTTTTCCCCTATTACTTTTTCCCCTTTTTCCCCTATTACTTTTTCCCCTTTTTCCCCTATTACTTTTTCCCCCTTTTTCCCCTATTACTTTTTCCCCTTTTTCCCCTATTACTTTTTCCCCTTTTTCCCCTATTACTTTTTCCCCTTTTTCCCCTATTACTTTTTCTCCCTTTTTCCCCTATTACTTTTTCCCCTTTTTCCCCTATTACTTTTTCCCCTTTTTCCCCTATTACTTTTTCCCCTTTTTCCCCTATTACTTTTTCCCCTTTTTCCCCTATTACGTTTTCCTCCCCTTTTTCCCCTATTACGTTTTTTCCCCCTTTTCCCCTATTACTTTTTCCCCTTTTTTCCCCTATTACTTTTTCCCCTTTTTCCCCTATTACTTTTTCCCCCTTTTTCCCCTATTACTTTTTCCCCTTTTTCCCCTATTACTTTTTTCCCCTTTTTCCCCTATTACGTTTTTCCCCTTTTTCCCCTATTACTTTTTCCCCTATTACTTTTTCCCCTTTTTCCCCTATTACGTTTTCCCCTTTTTCCCCTATTACTTTTTCCCCTATTACTTTTTCCCCTATTACTTTTTCCCCTATTACTTTTTCCCCTATTACGTTTTACCCTATTACGTTTTCCCCTATTACTTTTTCCCCTATTACTTTTTCCCCTATTACTTTTTCCCCCATTACTTTTTCCCCTATTACTTTTTCCCCTTTTTCCCTATTAACGTTTTCCCCTTTTTCCCCTATTACTTTTTCCCCTTTTACTTTTTCCCCTATTACGTTTTCCCCTATTACTTTTTCCCCTATTACTTTTTCCCTATTACTTTTTCCCCCTATTACTTTTTCCCCCATTACTTTTTTCCCCTATTACTTTTTCCCCTATTATTTTTTTCCCCTATTACTTTTTCCCCCTTTTTCCCCTATTACGTTTTTCCCCTTTTTCCCCCATTACTTTTTCCCCCATTACTTTTTCCCCTATTACTTTTTCCCCTATTCGTTTTTCCCCTATTACTTTTTCCCCTATTACTTTTTCCCCTATTACTTTTTCCCCTATTACTTTTTCCCCTATTACTTTTTCCCCTATTACGTTTTCCCCTATTACTTTTTCCCCTATTACTTTTTCCCCTATTACGTTTTCCCCCATTACTTTTTCCCCTATTACTTTTTCCCCTATTACTTTTTCCCCTATTACTTTTTCCCCTATTACTTTTTCCCCTATTACTTTTCCCCCTATTTTCCCCTTGTTTACCTAACTAAAAAAAAAAAAAAAAAAAAAAAAAAAAATTGCGACAGAAACGGTTAGCAGATTCATTCAAAACACATAAAAACACACCAGAAAAACATAAGGCGCATCAGAAAATCGTTGGTTGGGTGAAACTATAAATTATCCTTATTTTCATATACCAAGTACACTTCAGTTTTTTCTTCAAATTCTTTCATATAGTACTCAGAAATAGACAAACTAAAGCTCCAAAATGTTGCGTACATTACCACTACCACCAGTCACACACCTGTTCCTCGCTCCCACACCTGTTCCACACCTGTTCCTCGCTTCCACACCTGTTCCACACCTGTTCCTCGCTTCCACACCTGTTCCACACCTGTTCCTCGCTTCCACACCTGTTCCACACCTGTTCCTCGCTTCCACACCTGTTCCACACCTGTTCCTCGCTTCCACACCTATTCCTCGCTCCCACACCTGTTCCAGACCTGTTCCTCGCTCCCACACCTGTTCCACACCTGTTCCTCGCTCCCACACCTGTTCCACACCTGTTCCTCGCTCCCACACCAGTCACACACCTGTTCCTCGCTTCCACACCTGTTCCACACCTGTTCCTCGCTCCCACACCTGTTCCACACCTGTTCCTCGCTTCCACACTAAATACCTTGAATAATTTTAAAGAGACCCTATTCCACACCTGTCCCACACCTGTTCCACGTTCCCACACCTGTCACCTCACCTCCAATTAGCACTTCCCTCCTCATTTACACCAGAATACTGAGGCAGAAGCGAAAAAGTTGACGACGCGCCCTTCCGAATAACAATTATGTACCTGTTAAGTCTACATAGCGGGTCCTTGACGCTCGCCTGTCGTTATCAAAGTATAATGTAATAAGTCATAGTAATAAGTATAGAAGAAAGTGTAGCAAATATGTTCTAGTAGACCTTATATAATTGCGTTAGGGACTATTAGGTTACCTCTGGATGCAATTTTAGTTCACCTTGTAATTCAATGCACTGTTATTAATTATTGCGTGTATGTAGTTGTAGTAGTAGTAGTAGTAGTGGTGGTAGTGGTAGTGGTAGTGGTAGTAGTAGTAGTAGTAGTGGTAGTGGTAGTAGTAGTGGTAGTAGTAGTAGTAGTAGTGGTAGTGGTGGTAGTAGTAGTAGTAGTAGTAGTAGTAGTAGTAGTGGTAGTGGTGGTAGTAGTAGTAGTAGTAGTGGTGGTAGTGGTAGTGGTGGTGGTAGTAGTAGTAGTGGTTATATATAAATTTGAAAGGTTCTTGGATGTTAAGTGGTCATTTAAATTGGGTTACATTATAGTTCGATAGTAATTATTTGTTAATAGGTTAATGTATTTTGATTTGAGCTTCATGATACGTGAGTTTTATTTATGTATGTGTGTGTGTGTGTGTATGTGTATGTGTGTCTGTCTGTGGGTGTCTGTGTGTGTGTGTGTGTGTGTGTCTGTGTGTGTGTGTGTGTGTGTGTGTGTGTGTGTGTGTCTGTGTCTGGGTGTGTGTGTGTGGGTGTTCTTTCAACATAGTTCTTTTTCTCTCATCTATTCACGTCAGGACAAAAATGAGAAGTGTAATTTTGGCAACTTTTGTATCATGATCTTGTTCTTCCTCTCTTCTCCTCCTCTCCCTCATTATCCTCCCAATCCTTCGCTCCTTCATCATTACACAATACTTTTATCTCCTTCTTCATATTTCAATACAAGTATTTTTCAGATTCCACATTTTCCTCTAACACAAAAAAATCCTCTTGCCACTTTCTTTCCTCATCACTGTCATTTTTTCGAGTTTTTCATTCTCTCTCTCTCTCTCTCTCTCTCTCTCTCCTCTCTCTCTCTCTCCTCTCTCTCTCTCTTCGTCTCTCTCTCTCCTCTCTCTCTCTCTCTCTCTCTCTTCCTCCCCATCACTCTTCTTCCTCCTACACACACACACACACACACACACACACACACACACACACACACACACACACACACACACACACACACACACACACACATTTTCCCCACCATCCCTGTTAGTAAGTCATGTGTATGTGTGTTTATGTATGTATGTCTCTCTCTCTCTCTCTCTCTCTCTCTCTCTCTCTCTCTCTCTCTCTCTCTCTCTCTCTTCTCTCTCTCTCTCTCTCTCTCTCTCTCTTCTCTCTCTCTCTCTCTCTCTCTCTCTCTCTCTCCTCTCTCTCTCTCTCTCTCTCTCTTCCAAATAGATAGTTATGTAAAAAATGAAACATGAAAACCAGAGGAAGGAATCTCATTTGCATTACAGGGGGAAGATAAGAGGGTTGAGGGATAGGCTTTGAAGGAGGGGGTGGGGGATAGGGGGTGGGTTAGGGGGCTGGGGGGTAGGAGTAGGGGGTAGAGGGGGGGAAGGGGGGACTCAGGATAAGATTTGACGGTGACGGAGAATCGACTGGACAGGAACTGATGTCGAAAAAGGGCGACTTGGGAGTGGGGTTAGAGGAAGAGGGGGTGGGGGGGGTTAGAGGAAGAGGGGGTATAGGGCTGTACTGAGGGTGGAGGAGGAAGGGAAAGTATGGAAGAGGAAGAGAGAGACCTTGAAATTATTGGTCTTTGTATTTTGGTTCTTTCCTATTTCTTTTCTTTTTACTTTTGCAATTTTTTTCCCTTGGTATTATAATTTTTTTCATTATATTAGATTTTTTTATTTTTGCATGTTTTTTTTTACCCCAATTTTGTTATTTTTCAATGTTCCTTTTTCCATTTGTAATCTATTTTCTCTCCTACTTATGGTGCCCTTATAGGGCACCATACATCTGAGGACCACAAGCACTCTATTTTGACATTTTCATTTTTGCGCTAAAATAGTTCTTTTGGCCCACAACTACAACGTAGTATTTTTTTTCTTTTTTTCTTCCAATGCTCCCCCCCCCCCCCCCCCCCCCCCCCGCGTCCCATCCTGGATTCCGCATCACCATCATAATTATTTGTAAAATTGTTCTTTTGGCCTAGAACTACAACGTAGTAGCTCTGAAACGCAAATATGATCCATATTACCCATTCCCTGCCCCCCCATGCTATCCCCCCACCCCCGCGTCCCATCCTGGCGACCGCATCACCATCATAATTATTTGTATAAATTGAAAAAATATATTTTCCCACAAATAGGAATGTATACGAACGTTTTCTATCCCCTCAATACATTAGACAATGGATAAATAAGAAGTTAGACTAAAGTAACGATAGTCAATAAGATAAGGTATATTCGTTGTTTTCTCAAAACACGTTTTTTTTTACTTGCACGGCCTACTCCTCCTGCCATTTTTGTAATACAGATCTCAAATTTTGCACACTTTATACTTGCATACATATGTGTAAAATGACGCCGCGGATTCTGATTACAATGACAGGCGGAATTTCTGGAATTTTTCTTATTCTAGATTTTTCTTATTCTAGATATTACATTATTTTCAGAGTGGCATTTTCAACCTTTTTCGGAGTGATAGGAGAATTTCCCTTCGTAACTTTATTGTTGAATGTTTACAGAATACCCTACCTAAGCTAAATATCTCATCAAACAAAGAATTTTTCGATTTTAAGTAGATTTCCATGGCAGCATATATATATATAAAAAAAAAAAAAAATAGTAATGAAACTTGGTCAGATAATGTAAACGCTCACGAAAAACACGACGGAGATAAGATTTTGGCTCTAAAAGCAGCCTGGGAAATTTTAGCATCACCTGTGTGGCGTCCCTTAATGCACTCATGCTACCGTCCACCTCTTGTCACTGCCTTTATTTTTATTTTCCTTGTATATTTCACTCTTTCCTCTGTTCTCCTTTTTTCCATTTTCCCCCTCTATTACTTTTTTCCCTTTTTCCCCTATTTTACTTATTTCCCTTTTTCCCCTATTTTACTTATTTCCCTTTTTCCCTATTTTACTTATTTCCCTTTTTCCCCTATTTTACTTATTTCCCTTTTTCCCCTATTTTACTTATTTCCCTTTTTCCCCTATTTTACTTATTTCCCTTTTTTCCCTATTTTACTTATTTCCCTTTTTCCCCTATTTTACTTATTTCCCTTTTTCCCCTATTTTACTTATTTCCCTTTTTCCCCTATTTTACTTATTTCCCTTTTTCCCCTATTTTACTTATTTCCCTTTTTCCCCTATTTTACTTATTTCCCTTTTTCCCCTATTTTACTTATTTCCCTTTTTCCCCTATTTTACTTATTTCCCTTTTTCCCCTATTTTACTTATTCCCTTTTTTCCCCTATTTTACTTATTTCCCTTTTTCCCCTATTTTACTTATTTCCCTTTTTCCCCTATTTTACTTATTTCCCTTTTTCCCCTATTTTACTTATTTCCCTTTTTCCCCTATTTTACTTATTTCCCTTTTTCCCCTATTTTACTTATTTCCCTTTTTTCCCTATTTTACTTATTTCCCTTTTTCCCCTATTTTACTTATTTCCCTTTTTTCCCCTATTTTTACTTATTTCCCTTTTTCCCCTATTTTACTTATTTCCCTTTTTCCCCTATTTTACTTATTTCCCTTTTTCCCCTATTTTACTTATTTCCCTTTTTCCCCTATTTTACTTATTTCCCTTTTTCCCCTATTTTACTTATTTCCCTTTTTCCCCTATTTTACTTATTTCCCTTTTTCCCCTATTTTACTTTTTTTCCCTTTTTCCCTATATTCCTTTTTCCCCTTTTTTTTTCCCTTTTACCCCTATTTTACTTTTTCCCTTTTTCCCCTATAACTTTTTTCCCTGTTTCACCTATTACTTTTTTCCCTTTTTCCTGTAACTGTTTTACCTTTTTCCCCTATTTTACTTTTTTACCTTTTTCCCCTAATTTACTTTTTCCCTTTTTCCCCTATTACTTTTTTCCCTTTTTCCCCTATTATACTTTTATACCTTTTTCCCCTATTTTACTTATTTCCCTTTTTTCCCCTATTTTACTTTCTCCCTCTTCCCTCTTCCTTTTTTCCATTTTCCCCGATTTTACTTTTTCCCTCTTCCCTCTTTTCCTTTTTTCCCGTTTTCCCCTATTACTTTTTTCCCTTTTTCCCATATTTTACTTTTTCCCTTTCCCCTCTTTACTTTTTTCCCTTTTTCCTCTTACTTTTTCGCTCCTGTTTTCCTTTTTTCCGTTACTTTTTTCCCTTTTTACCCTATTACTTTCCTCTTTTCCCCTATTTTACTTTTTTCCCTTTTTCCCCTATCACTTATTTCCCATTTTTCCCTATTACTTATTTTACTTTTTTCCCTTTTTCCCCTATTACTTTTTCCCCTATTACTTTTTCCCCTTTTTCCCCTATTACTTTTTCCCCTTTTTCCCCTATTACTTTTTCCCCTTTTTCCCCTATTACTTTTTCCCCTTTTTCCCCTATTACTTTTTCCCCTTTTCCCCTTTTTCCCCTATTACTTTTTCCCCTTTTTCCCCTATTACTTTTCCCCTTTTTCCCCTTTTTCCCCTATTACGTTTTCCCCTTTTTCCCCTATTACTTTTTCCCCTTTTTCCCCTATTACGTTTTCCCCTTTTTCCCCTATTACGTTTTCCCCTATTACTTTTTCCCCTATTACTTTTTCCCCTATTACGTTTTCCCCTATTACTTTTTCCCCTATTACTTTTTCCCCTATTACATTTTCCCCTATTACTTTTTCCCCTATTACTTTTTTCCCCTATTACTTTTTTCCCCTATTACTTTTTCCCCGATTACTTTTTCCCCTATTACTTTTTCCCCTATTACTTTTTCCCCTATTACTTTTTCCCCTATTACTTTTTCCCCTATTACTTTTTCCCCCATTACTTTTTCCCCTATTACTTTTTCCCCTATTACTTTTTCCCCTTTTTCCCCCTATTACTTTTCCCCTTTTTCCCTATTACTTTTTCCCCCTTTTTCCCCTATTACTTTTTCCCCTTTTTCCCCTATTACTTTTTCCCCTTTTTCCCCTATTACTTTTTCCCCTTTTTTCCCCTTTTTTTTCCCCTATTACTTTTTCCCCTTTTTCCCCTATTCTTTTTCCCCTTTTTCCCCTATTACTTTTTCCCCTTTTTCCCCTATTACGTTTTCCCCTTTTTCCCCTATTACTTTTTCCCCTTTTTCCCCTATTACTTTTTCCCCTTTTTCCCCTATTACTTTTTCCCCTTTTTCCCCTATTACTTTTTCCCCTTTTTCCCCTATTACTTTTTCCCCTTTTTCCCCCTATTACTTTTTCCCCTATTACTTTTTCCCCTTTTTCCCCTATTACGTTTTCCCCTTTTTCCCCTATTACTTTTTCCCCTATTACTTTTTCCCCTTTTTCCCATTATACGTTTTCCCCTTTTTCCCCTATTACTTTTTCCCCTATTACTTTTTTCCCCTATTACGTTTTCCCCTATTACGTTTTCCCCTATTACGTTTTCCCCTATTACTTTTTCCCCTATTACTTTTTCCCCTATTACTTTTTCCCCCATTACTTTTTCCCCTATTACTTTTTCCCCTTTTTCCCCTATTACGTTTTCCCCTTTTTCCCCTATTACTTTTTCCCCTTTTACTTTTTCCCCTATTACGTTTTTCCCTATTACTTTTTCCCCTATTACTTTTTCCCCTATTACTTTTTCCCCCATTACTTTTTCCCCTATTACGTTTTCCCCTATTACTTTTTCCCCTATTACTTTTTCCCCTATTACTTTTTCCCCTTTTTTCCCTATTACGTTTTCCCCTTTTTTTCCCCCATTACTTTTTCCCCCATACTTTTTTCCCCTATTACTTTTTCCCCTATTACGTTTTCCCCTATTACTTTTTCCCCCTATTACTTTTTCCCTATTACTTTTTCCCCTATTACTTTTTCCCCTATTACTTTTTCCCCTATTACGTTTCCCTATTACTTTTTCCCTATTACTTTTTCCCCTATTACGTTTTCCCCTATTACTTTTTCCCCTATTACTTTTTCCCCTATTACTTTTTCCCCTATTACTTTTTCCCCTATTACTTTTTCCCCTATTACTTTTTCCCCTATTACTTTTTTCCCTATTACGTTTTCCCCTATTACTTTTTTCCCCTATTACCTTTTTTCCCCTAATACTTTTTCCCCTATTACTTTTTCCCTATTACTTTTTCCCTATTAATTTTTCCCCTATTACTTTTTCCCCTATTAATTTTTCCCCTTATTACTTTTTCCCCCATTACTTTTTTCCCCTATTACTTTTTCCCCTATTACTTTTTCCCCTATTACTTTTTCCCCTATTACTTTTTCCCCCCATTACTTTTTCCCCTATTATTTTTTTCCCCTATTACTTTTTCCCCTTTTCCCCTATTACTTTTTCCCTTTTTCCCCTATTACTTTTCCCCTATTACTTTTTCCCCTTTTTCCCCTATTACTTTTTCCCTTTTTCCCTATTACTTTTTCCCCTTTTTCCCCTATTACTTTTTCCCTATTACTTTTCCCTTTTTCCCCTATTACTTTTTCCCTATTACTTTTCCCTTTTTCCTCTGTTTTCCTTTTTTGCTTACTCCCTCCTCCCTTCATCAGAGGTCGAAGGGAAGGGGAAACAAGAGGGAAAGGTAAAGAATTGACGAGGGGAATTAACGAAGGAGAAGCTGGAGGGAGGAAAGGTCAAGTCACAAAAACAAAGGAATAATATAGAATTAATGAAGGTAGAAAACACAGGTCAAAATCAGCATAATTATAACTTGTCCATCCCATAACACACACACACGCACGCACGCACGCACACACACACACACACACACACACACACACACACACACACACACACACACACACACACACACACACACCAGTCCTTTTAATTAATCCTTCATCTCTCCTGTCCATCCCATACACCACATGCACACACCACACACACACACACACACACACACACACACACACACACACACACACCACCCCCACCCACCCACCCACCACCCCCCACCCACCCACCCACCCACCACACACACACACACACACACACACACACCACACACAACACACACACACACACACACCACACACACACACACACCACACACACCTGTCCATACCACGCTGTTGCAGGAGTGAGCACGAAAATCAAAGAAAAAAAGGAGCTATACTTTTATTTTTACTTTTCAAACTCGAGACTCTACCTTCGTCAAATGCAAACCAATTCCTTCTTAAAACTATTACATAACTTTTCCTGCGTCTCTCTTTCGACCTCAATAGGAAAAGATCTTGTTTCTTTTTCCCTATTTCCCCCATTCTTAGATCTTCGTTTCTTTTCCCTATTTCCCCCATTCTTAGAGGTTCTTTTCTCTTCCCTATTTCCTTGTTATCATCAAAACTTCCTCTCTGGTCGCTTCTCCTTTGCTCTGGGGCTCTTGTGAGATTCCTTTAGCTGGAGTAACAGTCTAAAGGAAATGAAGGCGACACTAACGAAGAAATACCTGATTTTGTAGTGATGAGGAACCTTATGGTGATTCAGGTACTTTGACTGTGTGCTGTGTTACTGCTGTGTTACTGCTGTGTTACTGCTGTGTTACTGCTGTGTTACTGCTGTGTTACTGCTGTGTTACTGCTGTGTTACTGGTACTTGTTTATATCGTCTTTATAACACTTCGTTCCTACATAAACACCATCATTCAGTGTTATTCTTGTGGTTTAATACTTTCCAACACGAGTTTCAGAGCCTCGAAATAACCTCCGACCAACCTCCGAAATAACAGAACGATTGGGGAAACGTTGGAAATGTTCTAGAAAATACCCTCATTGTGTTGAATCTCCTTATCATCTTCATCAGAATCTTCTATAATAGGTGAATAATAAAAATAATAGAACGGAATAATAAAAATGATAGAACGGAATAATAGTTGAATAATAAAAATAATAGAACGGAATAATAGTTGAATAATAAAAATAATAGAACGGAATAATAGTTGAATAATAAAAATAATAGAACGGAATAATAGTTGAATAATAAAAATAATAGAACGGAATAATAGCTGAAACTTCTAATTTAGCTTTTTTTGTTAGTTCTCCAGTACATACAGTAAGAGAAGGCATAGGTGTTTTTCGTTTTATAGACACGTGGATATCTGGTTCACACAATCTGTTCGATAGCTCATATAGGCAACGCACGGCCCGAGTGGGATATGTTACATTGATGACGGTAGGGTGATGACACAGGAGGGAGAGGTGTGAGAGGGGCAGGTGATAATGGGAGGGAAAGAGAGAGATAGAGAGAGGGGGAAGGGAGAGAGAGAGAGAGATAGAGAGAGGGGGAAGGGAGAGAGAGAGAGATAGAGAGAGAGGGAAGGGAGAGAGAGAAAGAGAGAGGGAGGCTCGTAGAGGGGAGGAGGCATGGACGGGTGTGAAACGTAAAGGAAGACAGGTGCTAAAAGGGAAGGAGGTAGTGTTAAGAGGAGGGGGGAAGGTGTGGTGTTGAGGGGAAGGGGGGAGGTGTGGTGTTGAGGGGGGAAGGTGTGGTGTTAAGGGGGGGAAGGTGTGGTGTTGAGGGGGGAAGGTGTGGTGTTGAGGGGGGAAGGTGTGGTGTTGAGGGGAAGGGGGCAAGGTGTGGTGTTGAGGGGGGGAAGGTGTGGTGTTGAGGGGGGAAGGTGTGGTGTTGAGGGGGGGAAGGTGTGGTGTTAAAGGGAGGGGGAAGGTTCTTGTAAACTGCCTTCAAAGCGTCATTAACTTCCTTGTCCAAGAAAATAAAAAAAATAAAAAAACTTGTGTACCGAGTCTGGTGTGACTTTAATGCACTTTGACGATCCATAAGAGAGAGAGAGAGTATAAATGTTTTGACTTTTTATAACTAAAAAAATTCAACTGATTTTAATAATATATACTCATATGACGTAATAGTATAATATCTCTAACATATGAAAATATCAGACTGATCTGACATACAGCAAGGGTGCACGAGGCATTAAAGAAAAAGAAATATTTTTTTGACATCTATCACCCTTAATATTTGTCGGATAAATTTGATTTTTCACAAGAGTATAGATATTGTACTCATACGCCATCTGTGTGAATTTTATTACAACTGGATAAAAACTGTAAAAATCGCTAATTGTTTCCTAAAGTTTTTAATTTTTTTTCCTCATCCCCCACAAAAAGTTTCGTTACTACGTTCCCGACAATATAGCATCATTTCTATAGTTAATTTGCGTTTTTTTATATATATTTTTTTTGCTATTAAAAAAAAAAAACATTCAAAAATTTCTATAAACAAAAATTAAACCCAAAAATCTATAAAAAATATATTCTAAATAGTCGAGCACGAACTAACGAAACTTTATGTGGGTGATAATGAAAAATAATTAAAAATTGTAGAAAATATTAGCGATTTTTACAATTTTTATCCACATTTAATTATATTTTTACAGATTGGGTATTAGCACAGTAGGCTACCCATCATGTACTACAAAATCAAACAGATCCGACAAATATGAAGGGTGCTGGATCAAGTTTTTTGAAAATACTATAGATACAAAAAAATCATACACATTAAAATTATAGACTTTAAAAAATAAAAAAATGGTGTGCCTTTAGTTTAAAAATCAGGCAATTAGTTTACCAGATACAGAGCAAAAAGTATTATAAATCTGGCATTATATTTTACATGAATATCCCAAAAGTGACATTTTCCATAGAGATACAAAAAACATTCTGATATCAAAATTATAGATCATAAAAAATCTATAAATAGTCTTCTATAAGTTTTATTGAGAGGCAAATGGTTTAACAGATACAACCAAAAATTATGATTCCTAATATGTCATAATTTCCATTATATGCCCCAAAGGATCATTTACCTTATAGATACAAAAAAAAAGATATATATCAAAATTATAGATTTTATATAGAAATAGAAAAAATATAGATTTAGATCAAAATTACAGATAGAAAATTCTCTCTCTCTCTCTCTCTCTCTCTCTCTCTCTCTCTCTCTCTCTCTCTCTCTCTCTCTCTCTCTCTCTCTCCTCTCTCTTCTCTCTCTCTCTCTCTCTCTCTCTCTCTCTCTCTCTCTCTCTCTCTCTCTCTCTCTCTCTCTCTCTCTCTCTCTCTCTCTCTCTCTCTCTCTCTCTCTCTCTCTCTCTCTCTCTCTCTCTCTCTCTCTCTCCTCTCTCTCTCTCTCTCTCTCTCTCTCTCTCTCTCTCTCTCTCTCTCTCTCTCTCTCTCTCTCTCTCTCTCTCTCTCTCTCTCTCTCTCTCTCTCTCTCTCTCTCTCTCTCTCTCTCTCTCTCTCTCTCTCTCTCTCTCTCTCTCTCTCTCCTCTCTCTCTCTCTCTCAGTCGCCCCGTGTGGCATTAATGATTGCTGATTGATTTGGTCTCTATTCCTCGATTTATTGGTTTGCGTCGTTTATAAGTGAGTATAGGGACTGCTATTATGATGGATTGTGCAGCTACCTGAGACGAGAGAGAGAGAGAGAGAGAGAGTTGTAAAGATTTCCGGGTTGGTTTTTTAATATCACACACATTTTTTTTTCTCTCAATCGTTCATAGCTTCTCCCTACCGTTGTGTGTGTGTAAGGTTCATGTGAAATGCCGATAAATGCTACTCAGTAATCTCCTTCCTCCTCCTCCTACATATACTATTAACCCCCCTCCTCCTCCAGGCAGGTGTTCGTGGCCTGTGGGAGCCTCCTTCGTGGCCGCGCCCCTGAACGTCACGGTTAGCGAGGGGGCTCACGCCTTCCTCCCCTGCAGAGTGGCCAACCTCGGAGACAGATCGGTGAGGGGAGCATCTGTTCTTCCTGTGTATTCCCTTGTATTCCTGCCTGACTGCTTTTGATGATCCTCCAGTATTCTCTGACGTTTTTTTTTTATTTGTTAATGGGTGTTAGTGACTGACTGACTGACTGACTGACTGACTGAACGACTGAACGTTTGATGACCCAGTTTTCTCCGACTTTTTTCATGGGTGTCAGTGAGTGAGGGACTGACTGAATTAGTGAGTGAGTGTGTGAGTAAGTATAAGTTAGCGAGTTTCATGTAGTTTGTGAATTAGTGAGTGTGAGTGATTATGAATTATTGAGTTAGTGTGCATAATTGAGCGTGAATTAATGAGTGTAAATTAGTGAGTGAGTGTGTGAATTAATGAGTGTAAATTAGTGAGTGAGTGTGTAAATTTGTGAGTGAGTGTGTGAATGTATGAATCATTGATGAGTTAGTGAGTAAGGTACCACATAATCTGGATTCATAAGTTTTTTGAAGTACAGTAGTTAAGTCCTTTTTTAACTGTATTCCATGTTGTTAGTATACCCTCACTTCCCCGTGTCATAAATGTGCTGCATCGTGGTGATATATAGTGTACTAGCCGCAAAGCCGCCCTCCGGGCGGACTTTTTGGCTAGCTCCTGCGGAGGGCTATTGGTGGGCCTTTGGCCTACCACCTGTGTTTGTTGGGCCGAAGGCCCACCAAACACAGCTTTCTGGAGAGTGTGTTTGGTGGGCCGAAGGCCCACCAAACACAGACTCTCCAGATAGCCCCTTTTAACTTTCCTGAAATCATGGATGTAGAAATGTATGTATTAACGCATTACCCATCACCCCCCACCCATTCACTCACCCATTACCCATCACCACACACCCATTCACTCACCCATTACCCATCACCACACACCCATTCACTCACCCATTACCCATCACCTCCCACCTATTCCCTCACCCATCACCCCCCATCCATTCACTCACCCATTACCCATCACCACACACCCATTCACTCACCCATTACCCATCACCTCCCACCTATTCCCTCACCCATCACCCCCCACCCATTCACTCACCCATCACCCCACACCCATTACCCATCACCCCACCCATTCACTCACCCATTACCCATCACCCTACATCAAGGTTTCCTCAATTCTCGCAACCCACATTTTGTTTTCCCAATTCTCGCTAATAGGCTGCTAAAAAAAAAAAAAAAAGTGATCGGATCATCTCATAAGTGGGCTTAAAAGTTGCCCCTGGTCGAGCTGGTTTCAAAACTGTGCCATATGATGGGATTCCGCCACAGGGGGCGGCACCTATCGCGGACACACACACGCACAGACAGACACACACACACACTTTCGCTTATATTATTATAGATGTAGTGTATTTTCCTCCTATAGTAGAGGAAAATAGAGTGACCCTTTATAAAACCCACCATAACTCAACACCTCCATCACCTAATTCGCTCATTTTCCTCCCAAAAAGAAAAAAAAATATTGCTATTTATTTTCGCAACACGACCTCATATTTTTTCTGTATCACCCCTTGACCTGCATCCCAGCCCTTGACCTCCATCCCACCCCTTGACCTACATCCACCCCTTGACCTGCATCCCACCCCTTGACCACTTCAAGTCTAACCTGATATCCTGGTCTTGTCTTTTTACTCTTAGCAACTAGTTCTTTTTCATTCTTTTCCTTTTACTCCGCCTTTTTTTCTTGCCTTTTCTTTATTCAAACCTCTCTTGCTTATCTACATCCACCCGTCTCCTTTCCCTTCCCTTCCTCTCCCTTGCCTTCCTCTCCCTTCCCTTCCTCTCCCTTGCCTTCCTCTCCCTTGCCTTCCTCTCCCTTCCCTTCCTCTCCCTTGCCTTCCTCTCCCTTGCCTTCCTCTCCCTTTCCTTCCTCTCCCTTGCCTCCTTCCTCTCCCTTGCCTCCTTCCTCTCCCTTGCCTCCTTCCTCTCCCTTCCCTTCCTCTCCCTTGCCTTCCTCTCCCTTCCCTTCCTCTCCCTTCCCTTCCTCTCCCTTCCCTTCTTCCTCTCCCTTGCCTCCTTCCTCTCCCTTCCCTTTATCTCCCTTCCCTTCCTCTCCCTTGCCTTCCTCTCCCTTGCCTCCTTTATCTCCCTTCCCTTCCTCTCCCTTCCCTTTATCTCCCTTGCCTTCCTCTCCCTTCCCTTCCTCTCCCTTGCCTTCCTCTCCCTTGCCTTCCTCTCCCTTGCCTTTCTCTCCCTTGCCTTCCTCTCCCTTCCCTTCCCTTCCCTTTCCTTCCTCTCCCTTCCTTTCCTCTCCCTTTCCTTCCTCTCCCTTGCCATTCACTCCCTTGCCATTCACTCCCTTGCCTTCCTCTCCCTTCCCTTTCTCTTCCTTCCCTTCCTCTCCCTTCCCTTCCTCTCCCTTCCCTTCCTCTCCCTTGCCTTCCCTTCCCTTCCTCTCCCTTGCCTTCCTCTCCCTTCCCTTCCTCTCCCTTCCCTTCCTCTCCCTTCCCTTCCTCTCCCTTCCCTTCCTCTCCCTTGCCTTCCTCTCCCTTGCCTTCCTCTCCCTTCCCCTCCCTTCCCTTCCTCTCCCTTGCCTTCCTCTCCCTTCCCTTCCTCTCCCTTCCCTTCCTCTCCCTTGCCATTCACTCCCCTTCACACCTTTATCCTTCCTGTCTCCCCCAAAATCCCCCTCAATACCTCTACCAATCTACCCAAACTAACACAAGGTATTTCTAAGGACCTCCATCTAACCCCGCGCTCTACTACCCGCAGGTGACATGGATGCGTCGTCGACACCTGCACATCATCACGGCCGGGCTGCTCACCTACTCCCCCGATGACCGCCACAGGGTGAATGTCCTGCTGGGGCGGCCGGGGTAATGCTCCTCCGCCTCGCGTCCTCTGCTCCGGTCTTCCACTGTGCCTTCTGTTGCTACTGCTTCGGTGTCTTGTTATGTCTTAAGGCTGGGTTTTTTCTGCTTGTGCTTTTCCTGGTGCACTTGTTATTATTGTTATTTTTATTGTTAGTAGTATAGCACACACACACACACACACACACGCACACGCACACGCACACACACGCACACACACTCAGACACAGACACACACACACACACACACACACACACTAGAAGGGTACTCCGTAGTGTAGAGGTAGCACGCTCGGCTCACAACCGAGAAGTCCCGGGTTCGATCCCCGGGCGGAGCGGAGACAGATGGGCTGTTTTCTTGAAACCCGAGCCCCTGTCCACCCAGCAGTGAATGGGTGCCGGGTGTTAGCCGGGGGTTTGTGACCCGCCTCCCGGGGTGGTGGCTTCCCCCAACACTAAGCACTAAGGATAAATGATAAGAATGTTGATATGGAGACGGGGCCATACGAGTGTAGCTCAGGCCCTGTAAAATACAACTAGATGAATACACACACACACACACACACACACACACACACAACACACACACACACACACGTATTTTGTGATTACAGTAATTTTTACCTGACCGTCTGACCTTTTTTTCTGCTCTTTATATTTCCTCATCTATTTTTGTCTTCCCTTTTCCTTATTCAAATATCTGTTGCTTATCTCCATCCACCTGTCTCTCTTACTCCTCCTACCATCCTCTTTGTCCTTTCCTCCTTCTCCTATTCTTTCTTTACTTCGTCTCTTTCCCTGTCTAAACTCCTCTCCCATTCTAACCTTATCACTCTAGTTCTCGCTTCCTTTCAGTATCCTCACAACACCTTACTGCTTTAACTTATCTACATTTTAAGCCAAGTGTATTCAACAACTGTTTAAATTTAAAAATATATAAAAAAGCACCCGGTCGTTAGCTCCCCTTGTCCCCTGCTATCCCTCCCTCGCCTCCCTCCCTCATTACTCCGTCTCTTTCAATGTCTAAATTCCTCCTCCATTCCAAATTTACCTCTCACTACTTTCTCAGTTCCTTTCAGTACACACTCAGAAATGGGGGGTATATTAAGGGTAGAATTGTTACATCGCACCATCACTACCCTTTTTATACCCTATGTCCAGGCTGGAGGGTAGATGCTGCTGATTATACCCTTCATCTACCCTTTTTAGACGAGAGGGTTGAGAAAGGGTATATTTAGGGTTGGAAAAGGGTATATTTGGGGTTGGAAAAGGGTATATTTGGGGTTGGAAAAGGGTATATTTAGGGTTGCAAAAGGGTATATTTAGGGTTGGAAAAGGGTATATTTGCGGTTGGAAAAGGGTATATTTAGGGTTACAAAAGGGTATATTTGTAAGGGTAAAAAAGGGGTAGCAGTATTTCATCACTACAAACACCCTTTTTCTACCCTTTTCCTACCCTTCTTTTCTAAGAGTGTATCCTCTCAACACACTCACTCGTCGTTCAGTCCACTTTGTCTCCTGTTATCCCTCCCTGTCCTCCCTCCCTCAGGTGCTGCATCCCAGGGGCACCGACGAATGGACGCTGCTCATACGCCACGCCCGGACAGGTGACGAAGGCTGGTACGAGTGTCAGGTGAACTCTGACCCGAAGATCACCACACCTGTCCTCCTGGTGGTCAAAGGTGAGGCGAGAGAAATGTTGGTTAGTAGGGGAGAGCGGGGCAGGTTGCATCGAGGGTAGGTTGCATCATTGCCTGTAACTCGCATGTTATCACACGTACATCGTCTTAATACTAATACTAATACTACTATTACTATAAACTACTACTACTACTACTACTACTACTACTACTACTACTACTACTACTACTATTACTATAAACTACTACTACTACTACTATAAACTACTACTACTACTACTACTATTACTATAAACTACTTTTACTACTACTACTATTACTATAAACTACTACTACTACAACTACAACAATAATAATAATAATAAAAAAAAGTTGATGCGAGTTAGAGGCAATGATGCAACCTGCCCCGCTCTCCCCTACTAGGCCAAGGATAGCCTCTAGATACTGTCCTGGTGCTAGGCCTACCTGAATTTTGTTTTCTAGTGTGTAAACTTGAACGATCATAATGTTAGTGCGTTGCCTTCTCGGTTTTTTTGTGCGTGTTGTTTTTCGTGATTTTTGTGTATCTTTTGTGTTTTTCTGTCTTTCACATCATAGATAAGAGTTTGGAGGATCCTTTCTACCTGTCCGACCATGAAGGAATAGATAACAGTGAGTAAAGAGAGAGAGAGAGAGAGAGAGAGAAAAAAAAATAATGTTCATCACAATATTCAATAATTATTCATATGGTGAAATCAAGTACTCGTAACAACATCCTTCCTCCTCCTCCTCCTCCTCCTCCTCCAAAACCTTCTCCTCCTTCACCTAAACCTCCTCCTCCTCCTCCAAAACCTTCTCCTCCTTCACCTAAACCTCCTCCTCCTCCTTCTCCTTCACCTAAACCTCCTCCTCCTCCTCCTCCTTCTCCTCTTCGTCCTCCACCACCAAAACCTGATTCTCCTCTTTCCCCACGCAGACACTCGGGTGAGGATCGAGGGCCCGCGGGAGGTGTACATTCAGGCGGGCAGCATCCTGGCGGTCACGTGCACGGTGGAGCACGCCCAGGGGGGTCCCAGGGGCGCGGTGAAGGGGCAGGGCGTGGTGTGGTTCAGGGGTGCCGCCAGACTGGACTACGACTCTCCCAGGGGCGGCATTGCTCTACAGGTGTGTATGTGTGTGTGTGTGTGTTTGAGTGTCACTGTGTGTGTGTGTGTTTGAGTCACTGTGTGTGTGTGTGTTTGAGTGTCACTGTGTGTGTGTGTGTTTGAGTGTCACTGTGTGTGTGTGTGTGTTTGAGTGTCACTGTGTGTGTGTGTGTGTGTGTATGGGGTCAGTTTGCAGTTTCCCTTTTCGTCTATTTAACGCGTTTTTACCCCTCGGCAGACAGAGAAGACGGCGAGCAGGACGGTGAGTCGGCTGCGGCTGTCGGCTGTGACCCCGACAGACTCTGGGCGGTACGCGTGTCGACCCGGCGGCGGCGGCGCGGCCTCGGTGGCGGTGCATGTGCAGTCAGGTAAAAGATGCACGACTTCTGATGGTGTAGCTAGGTATCTATTAATTGGGGGGGCACCTTGGGGAGCACAGCCAAGTATTTAGGGGCCTCTCGGCACGCGTACCTCAGGGGCAATCTGATGCCACATAGAAGGGTATAAGGGCATATTCTAAGACCAGATCAGTGGTGGGTATTAGAGCATTATACAGAATACGGCAGCCATGGCCAGTGGGGAGGACACGTGCCCCCCAGTAGCTACGTCACTGCTCACATATCTCCTTCACATAGTTCTGTATTCGTGGAGTGATGACTATAGCTATACACACTAGCCAGTCACGCGAAAAATAAAAATAAATTATAAAATTGAAGAAAAAACATAACTTAAGAACCTCTTCACCGTAACATCGAAATTAGTCTTGACATTTATCTCATTTGTTTTACCGCCCCGCAGACCAGCCTCGCGCCGCGGTGCACCGGGCGGCACACAACAGCAGCACCGCCCCAGCACTGGCACCGGCCCGCCACCTCCTCCTCCTCGCTCTCCTGCTTCCCCGCCTCGCCTCCCGGTCCACACAACGATGACTAACACAGTGCGGGGAGAAAAGAACACAAAGAAGACAAGGAATAATAAGATCCCAAGTGAAATAGCCACGGGAAGAGTTGACAAGATTGTTAACTAAGGAGACGAACTTGAAGAGGAGGACCTACGAAGCGATACCTGGGAGAAAGAAAAAAAACGCAAGAAAGACGAGGAATTATTAAGATCCCAGGTGAAATAGCCACGGGAAGAGTTGACAAGATTGTTAACTAAGGAGACGAAGTTGAAGAGGACCTACGAAGCGATACTAAGCGTCAAAGGTCACAAGAAGAAGATGACCGCATGCCCTCATCATCCCGCCCCCTCCTCAGCCTTCATCAGTGCTTGTCTCATGTTTGATCTCGGTAGTGGTGGTGGTGGTGGTGTAGATACGGTTTATATAGCTACCTTTGATATCGTAAGGGTTGGTTGGGTGTTGTACTGTATGAAGGTGTTGTATTGTGGTGGTGGTGGTGGTGTTTTGTTAGTAGGGGTTACTTGTGATTGGGAAATGGTTGTTAAAGGAGTTGTTGTGAGTGTTTGAGGGACGGTAATTTTCATACTAAAAAATAGATAATAACGCGCGCGCACACACACACACACAGACTTTGGTACAGTCTATAAAATTGTATTACGTTTATAGAAGCTGACAGAAGAGATTATTGGCTGTGCTATTTAATTAAGAGGAGAAAAAGAGGTTAAATATTTTAGGGGATACAAGGAAAGATTAACAAAAGGAAGAAGTTTGAATAACAGAAAGAAGTTTAGTTTCCCTCCTAGATGACATAGAAGTATAGATGCATGGAATGAACTAGGAGAAGAGGTGATGGTAGTATTAATGGAAGGGAAATTAGGACAGATACGGAGACGGGACCAGAGTAGTGTATTTCAGGCCCTGTATTGTACATTATATAGTCCGTAGTGATGCTAACATTCGTAATATATTGTGCCTGGCGACATTAGTGCAGTGGGGCGACTATAGTGTTATCTACGGTAGGAGTACTATAACACTTAACACTTGTAGCATCTGTAAGTACTGGTTAAGAAAATGACACAAACCATCTCTTTGTTATTTATAGTTTATTCATGTCACTTCAACACATCATTTTGTCATGTAGTACGTATTCGATGATCTAACTTTTTTTTCTCATACGTTACCTACATATCATTCTTTCCCTGAGGATCATTAACCCCTTGAGACCCAGAACGTAATTTCCATTATAATTTGGGTGCCATTAGACGATTTGTAGTGACTATAAGCAATGTTTTATAGCTATGACCTGTTTAGTATCCTTGTCCACTAACTCATGTGGTATATTCAGTGACTTTTCATTATTTTATGGCTGACAACAGACAATTTTTTTAAGCCAAGGAAAGATCTGGGCATGAAGGGGTTAAAGACTGAAGGTAGTTAAGGTGTGTGTAAGTGTGGGAGTGGATGTCTTAACAACGTGAAAAAGTAGTGGTGAATAACAAACTAATAAACATAGTAGTTAATGATGTGGTTAATACACTAACTAGCCATTGGTTGTAGTAGTGATGAAGCTTAACTATCCATTGGTTGTAGTAGTGATGAAGCTTAACTATCCCTTGGTTGTAGTAGTGATGA
>JACEEZ010005600.1:25653-36861 GCA_016584305.1 Chionoecetes opilio | reverse complement strand
CAAATGTTTACATGATGTTCAACACAAAGACAACGACATGGCCGAGTAAAAATAATATGTCAGTACCAGCGGGGGGAAAACCCCAATGTTAAAAATCACAAAAAAATTTTCATGTTAAAGTTGGGTACCGTGACGTAGCTAAAAAACTCAAAAACTGGCGGCGATAGTATGAAAAATACAGAGAAAAAAAGAGGGAAAAAACAAATTCAAGAAATGAGGGTGTAAACCCTTTGAAAACCCGAATGCGTTTAAATAAGACGAAGGCTCGTCTGACTGTAGAGCTGCTGCGTGTGCATAGTATAACAATTTTTTAATATAGTAATAGTACTGTGTCATAAAATAATGCAAGGGGCTGTAGAAATCTGGCCGGACAGTTTTTCTACCCGGGCAGTTTGCCCACGGACATTTTTGCTCCGGACAATTTGCCTAACGTTCAAGTTGCCTACGGACAGTTTTCCCACGGCGCTTGCCTAATTTTGTTTGCCTACGGACAGTTTGCCTACGGACATTTTTGGCCTACTTTTTACATTGCCCACGGGGCATTTGCCTACGGACATTTCCTAGGACAGTTTGCCTACGGACAGTTTGCCTACGGGCGTTTGCCCCGGCGTTGCCTACGGACAGTTGCCCAGGACAAATTTTCCTACCCGGGCATTTGCCTACGGACAGTTTGCCTACGGACATTTTTCTAACCCGGGCAATTTCTAGGGCACTTTCCTTTTCGGACACTTTTTTCCTACGGACACTTTGCCTACACAATTTGCCTACGGACACTTTTGCGACGGATACTTTTCCCACGGAACTTTTCTACGGATACTTTGCCTTGGACCTTTGGTACGGGGTACTTTTCCTACGGACACTTTTGCTACGGAACTTTGCCTACGGACACTTTTTCGTACGGTTACTTTGCCTCAGGTTTCCACAGGAAAAAATTTTCTTTATTTTGGGGCAGTTATAGTGCTAGGCCTACGTAGATAACAGTATAGTCGCCCGTGCAGTAATTCGCCAGGCGCCCCAAAAATTACGAATTAAGCATCACTACTAATGTGTATGTGCCCCCTGAAGATGATTAAAAACAGTCTCTTCTCTCAATCAGTGTGTACACACTCTTTTTTTAAAAAAAAAAAAAAAATTTTTTTTTTCCCCCCCCCCCCTTTTTTTTTTCCCCCCCTTTTCCCCCCCCCCCCTTTTTTTCCCCCTTTTCTTTTCTCTCTCTCTCTTCTCTCCTCCCTTTCTCTCTCTCTCTCTCTCTCCTCTTCCTCCTCTCTCTCTTTTCTCTCCTTCTCTCTCTCTTCCTCCCTCTCTCTCTCTCTCTCTCTCTCTCTCTCTCCTCTCTCTCTCTCTCTCTCTCTCTCCCTCTTCTTCTCTCTCTCCCCCTTTTTCTTTCCCTTCTCTCTCTCCTCTCTCTTTTTCTCTCTCTCTCTCTCTCCCCCTTTCCCCCTTTCCCCTTTTCTCTCTCTCCTTTTTTTTCTTTTTTCCCTCCTCTTCTTCCCCTCTCTCCCCCTCTCCTTTTTTCTCTCTCTCTCTCCTCTCTCTTCTTCCCCTCCCTCTCTCTCTCTCTCTCTCTCTCTCCTCTCTCTCTCTCTCTCTCTTCTCTCTTCTCTCCCTTTTTCCTCTTTCCTTCTTTTTTCTCTTTTTTCTTTTCTTCTTCTTTTTCTTTTCCTTTTTTTCTCTGGGTTTTTTTCTTCTTTTTTTTTTCTTTCTTTTTCTCTTTCTTTTTTCTTTTTTTTCTTTCTTCTTCTTTCTCTTTTTTTTTTCTTCTCTTTTTTTTTCTTCTTCTTTCTTCTCTTTTTTTTCCTTCTTCTTTTTTTTTCTTCTTCTTCTTTTCTTTTTTTTTCTTTTCTTTTTTTTTTCTTTTTTTTTTTCTTCTTTTTTTTTCTTCTTCTTTTTTTCTTCTTTTTTTTTTCATTTTTTTTTGCTTCTTCTTTTTTTTTCTTCCTTTTTTCTTTTTTTGTTTCTTCTTCTTCCCTTCTCCTACCTCCTCCTAACCACCTCCGATTTTTTTTTCCTCTCTCTCTCTCCCCTCTCTCTTCTCTCTCTCCTCTCTCTCTCTCTCTCTCTCTTCTCCCTCTCTCTCCTCTCCCTTCTCTCTTCGTCGTAAGCAGACAGTTTGGTCAAGGTCATGAAGCTTTCAGAAAGGGGAGCGCGTGTGCTTGCGTGTGGTGCGTGCAGGTTTTTCGTGTTTGCTGTGCTTGCGTTGTTGCTGGTGGGCGTGTGCTTGCGTGTGTGTGTGCGTGCAGGTGTTTGTGTTGCGTGTCTTGCGTTGTGTGTGTTCGTGTGCTTCGTGTTGTTGCTGCAGGTGTGTCTGTGTTGCGTTGGCTTGCGTGTTGTGGTGTGTTGCGTGTGCTTACGTGTACGTATGCTCAGGTGTGTGTTGGTTTGCGTGTGTTTGCGTGTGTGTGTGTGTTGCGTGTGCTTACGTGTAGTATGCGTGCAGGTGTTTTGTGTTGCTGTGTACTTGCGTGTGTGTGTGTGTGTTGCGTGTGCTTACGTGTCGTATTGCGTGCAGGTGTGTTTGTGTTTCGTGTGCTTGCGTGTGTGTGGTGTGCTGTGTGTTGCGTTGCGTGCGTTGTTGTGTTGCGTGTGCTTGCTGTGTGTTTGTGTGTTGCGTGTGCTTCGTATTGTGTGTGCGTTGCGTGTGCTTGTGTTGCGTGTGTTGCGTGTGTGTGTTGTGTTGGTGTTGCTTGCGTGTGTGTGTGTGTCTCATGTGCCTCATGATGTGTGTCGTGTTAGGTGTGTTTGTGTTGCGTCTGCTTGCGTGTCCTTTTCGTCATTGCAATACATCATCGTTCACTGTCCTGACTCTCCTCAGTTCCTTTCTTTCACTCGTCGTGGCCCATCATCCTTCCTTCCCTTTTCTTTTTCCCACGTGGGATCTCTTCTATTCTCTTTCTCCCTCATCTCCCTCTCTCTTTCCCCTTCCTCTTCCTCTTCCTTCCCTCTATGTTTTCATCTCTCTCACTCTCTCCTCTTCTTCTCCCTCTCGCCATCTCTCTCTCTCCTCTCTCCTCTCTCTCTCCCCTCCTCACTCTCTCTCTCTCTCTTCTTTCGCTCTCTCTCTCTCTCTCTCTCTCTCTCTCTCTCTCTCGTCCCTCTCTCTCTCTCTCCTCTCTCTCCCCTCTTCTCTCTCCTTCTCTCTCCTCTCCTCCTCTCTCTCTCTCTCTCATCTCTCTCTCTCTCTCTCCTCTCTCTCCCCTCCCCTCTCTCTCCTCTCTCTCTCTCTCTCTCTCTCTCTCTCCTCTCTCTCTCTCTCTCTCTTCTCTCCTCTCTCTCTCTCTCTCTCTCTCTCTTTGACACTATCACACAATGAGGAATATACATAATGCAAAATTAAAAATACTTTAATTATAGGTATTTACAAACAATAGGGATCACCTGAAGATCCGTCACCCCAGAATGTCCACCTGAAGATCCGTCACCCTAGGATATCCCACCTGAAGAACCGTCACCCCAGGATATCCCACCTGAAGATCCGTCACCCCAGCCCACAGTGAATGTAATATATAAAATTAGGTTGAGAAATATATTCCTTTGTGTTATGCATCTTTTTGTGAAAGTTTAAAGAAAAAAATAAGAGTAATATACAGTGTTCCGAAATACAAAATACATTATACTTTACTCAGTATTCCAATTTACAGTACATTTATTTCGTGGATAAATGAAAGACTTCAGGGAGTCTTTTGTTTGGCATTTCCACAGAAAACCATCCTTCGATCTGGAGTATTTTGTTCAATTCATCTAGTTATCACAAGTGACACATTTAACTTTACGCTTTAAAAGTCTGTTTTGTTGAAGCCACCGAATAACTTTAGTGGAAAACCCCAAAAACAGTGGTAGTTTGGACGCTATATTTTGGGAAAAAGGGATTGCTTTTCCAGGGTCCATTTGATCCTATGATTTTTTTTTTTTTTAGCCATTTTAATTTTATTTTATTCCTCCCCCTGAGGGAAGCGGGGGGCCCTGACTCCCCCCTTTTACCCTTTTGGACCTAAAACCCTAAATTGGAAGGGGGAAGTCGGGTCAGGTCTTGACCCCCCGGGAAGAACTGTCACCCCGGGTGTTGCCCCCCTGAAAAACCCGTAACCCCAGGATTTTCCCCACCTGAAAAAACCGTCCCCCTGCCAAATTTGGGGGTTAAAGGATTTTCGGGGGACCCAAAAACAAAAAGTATTGGTTTAATCTTTAAAATTTCACCAAAACACACACACACACCCACAACCCCCCTTTCCCCCCCCCGTGGTGTTTTCGGGGGTCCCTCCTGTGTGGGGGAAAGCACGTTGGTTCACAAGGGGAAGAAGTCCCGGGTTTCTCCCGGGGGGAGGGGGAAAACAATGGGCGTTTCCTTAAAACCCAAAACCCCTGTCCACCCAGCAGTAAAAGGGGTTTCCCCGGGGTTTAGCCGGGGTTTTAAACCCGCTTTTTCCGGGGTGGGGGCTTCGGCCAAACCAAGGCACTAAGGATAAATTTGAAAAAAAAATGTTGATAGGAGAGGGGGGCCATACGAGCTTTGCTCAGGCCCTTTAAAAATAAACTAGAGAATACAACTAGAAAATTCTCACCCCCACAAAAACCACACACACACAACACACACACACAACACAAAAAACACACCCCAAACAAACCCCCCCCCCCCCCCCGCGCGATTTGGTTGGTTTGATAATTTTCTGGTCTCTCACTTTTTTGGGTTTAGGGGGGTTTTCGAATCCCCTTGCCCCCCCGGGGTTTTTAATAAAATTAACAAATTCGGGGGGTTATTTCCCCCCTTGAGCAAGGGGATGGGGGGGGGGTGTGGTTTTGTGGGGTCCCACCCTTTTACCCTAAGATGGAAATTAATAAGAGCTCCAAGCTCGCACTGAGGGGGGTGGGGGGAAAACTGGCATTCGCGAGCCACCCTCGCGGGGACACGACCATGGGGAATGACACACCCACACAAAACACACACAACCACACACACACACACACACACACACACACACACACACACCCCAACACACCCCCAACAAAACCAACCAACCAAAAAACAAGGGAAGGGTAAATTTCAAAAAAGTTCTTATTTTTGCTTTAAGCCCATTATTTTTTTAAAAAAAAAAGAATGAATTTTTTAAAAAAAAAATTATTTTGTAGTACCAGGTTTTAAAAGGCATTGGGGGTTTAAATGATTGGAATGTTGTTTTTTAAAAGGGTAATGAAATAATTTTAAAACGTAATGTAAGTAAAAAAATTAGTAAAAGTGTTGTGGAAAGCAAATTTAGGGAAATTTTGGTTGTAATATAATCTATTATTTTTTTCCCACCCTTTTTCATTTTTTTTTTGTAACAAAATATTTAAATCTTTAATTTAAATCTTTTTAAGAAATTTTATTTTATTTATTTATCATTATAATTATTTGTATTATTTTAAATTAATTTACAAAATTTTTTATTTTTTAATTATTTTTTTTATAAAAATCTTTCCCTTTTGGAAAATTATTCTTATTTAATGTTTAATTTATTTTTTGTTTTTTTGGGTGTTGGGTTTTTGGTTGTGTTTTTTGTCGTTTGTTTTTTTGTGTTGTGTGTTGGTGGTTGTTTGGGGGTGTGGGTTGGTGGTGTGTGTGTGTGTGGTGTGTGTTTTGTGGGGTTTGTTGTTTGTGGGGGTGTGTGTGTGTGTTGTGTGTGTGTGTGTGTGTGTGGGTTTTAATTGTGTTTTTTAAATTTATCTTGTCTTCCTTTTAATTTTTAAGGGCCCCTAATGATTATAAAAATAGCAATGAAATATAGTTTGGGCCCAGAAAATTTTACAAAAATAGTAATAAAAGGCATCAAAAATAATGAAAAACAATAAAAAAAAAATTTCCCGTAGGTGAGGGGGGGAAACTAGCTCCCCCCTCCTAGAAAGTCATGGCAAAAGTGGAAAAGGGGATAACACGGTTTTGGGGGGGAAACCCTGCCCTGCCCCAAAACTCCCCTTTTACCGGGAAATTGCCCGGGCCCGGTTAGAATTTATAAAAACAGAACCCCCTAAAAATTTTTTACGCCTTTTGTGTGTGGGGTTTTGTTTGTTTGTGAACGGTGTTAAAAAGGGAAAAAAAGTGAGTGCATTATAACTTTAATTAAAAACGTAAAAATCTATTGTTTTTTTTCCCAGCCAGAAAAACGTTTTAATTTTGGGTTTAAATGAGACTAGGTTAGGAAAATTTAGGGGTTTTTGGGGTTCAGAATCACTTAATTTAGTGGGCCAGTTTGCAAAAATTTGTCCCCCGGGGCGCCAAATATTAGAATTATAGCATCAATACTGTTGTATAGTCCCCACGAATATGATACAAGTATTTTAAATTTTCATGGTTGTATAATCTACCCTGTTTCAGGTTGTTTTAAAGGGCTTTGTATCTGAAAAGTATATCCCGATTTCAAATTACACTACTGGGTTTTTTTTTTTCGGGCGACAGGGACGGCGGGGGGGGGAATCAAAAACATAAACAGTAGATGGCGACCTTAGTGTAAGCCCTTTATCAACGTCCCACCCCCGGTTGATATTTTTTTGCAATTTGTTATTTTAAGCCATACTTGACCAGTGAAGACAAAAAAAGACGGGACTCTCTAGTTTGGGCCCCTTTGATTTTTCCTGAAATCAGGGATTTGTGGGAAATGAAAAGGTTTTTTAACGCCCCCCGACGTTTAAATAAAAAAAAGAAACTTTTGTCGTTTGGCCGGGGGGGGGGGACCCTTTATTTGGTATCTACTTTTTTTATTTTTTTTTTTTTTTGGGGCCCCCCCCCCCCCCCGCGGGGGGGAAAATTTTTAAGGTTAAATTTTTTCCCAGGTAGACCCAAAAAACAATTTTGATTTCCTTTTTTTTTTTTTTTGGGTTTTTTTGGGGGGGAAACCCCCCCCCCCCCCCCCCCCGGTTTTTTATTTTTCCCCCTGTCCTCCCCCCCGTTTTTTCCCCTATTTTTATATTTTTTTTCTTTTTTTGGGTTTCTTTTCCCTTTTTTTGGGCCCTATTTCCCCCTTTTTGGTTTTTGAGGGGGTTTTTTGGCCCCCAAAGGGTTTTTTTTTTTCCCAGGGGTTTTTTTTGCCCCGAGGGGGGGTTTTGGGCCCCCCCAGGGGGTTTTTTACCCCGCCCCCCCCCCCCCTCTTAAAAATACCCCTTTTACCCCTCCTCCCCCCCCCCCCACCGCCCCACCCCCCCCCCCCCCCTTCCCCCCTTTTTTTCACATGCTTTTTCCCCCCCCCTGATTTAACCCCCTTACTCCCCCCCAACTTTTCATGGCCCCGGGTTTCCACAAAAAGGGGTTTTAGACCAAAATTTACCGAAGTTTGCCCCTGGCCCGGGCCTCCCCACAACCATAGCTTAAATGGCAGTTTTTGCCTAATTTCCCAACTAAATCAACCCCCCACTTTTCCCCCCCATCCCCCCAAACGCAAAATTCTCCGCCCAAAAGGGGAAAAAAATAATTTTTTTGATTTTTTTTTCCATCGTAACAGGCACTTGTTCGAAATAAAATTTAAGGTTTTTAAAATTGTAGTGACCTCGATGCGACCTCACTTTAAATCAGCAAAAATGTTGGGGTTAAACCCTAGTCGCCCAGCTGCCAAGGGGGGGAAGTCTGGGCAGTGTGGCGCTTTACTAAAGGAAACAAAGAAAATTTAAAAAGAGTAGGAAATTTGAAACCGTATATACTTGGGGGGAACAAAGCCTTTAAAAAAACGCGGGAAAAAGGGTTTTAGATTATTTTTTCATTCATGATATAAAAAATAAATGTGATCATCTTCCCCGTGGCACCCTACACATAAAATTTGTGATGCCCCATAAAATTTGTAAATTTGGCGCCCCCGGCGACATTATTGCAGCTGGCGGGCTTTACTGTTTTTCTCGGTAGGGTTATTTCCCATAACCCGTCCCAAAGTAAAGAACATTTTTCCTGTGGAAAAAAACTGGGCAAAATATCCGTAGGCAAAGGGTCCCCCTAGGCAAAATGTCCGTAGGCAAAGGTTTTCCCTAAAGGGAAATTGTTTCCCTAGGGGAAAGGTCCGTAGGCAAATTGTCCGTTTGGCAAATTGTCCGGAGGGAAAATTTTCCGGGGGCAAAACTGTCCCTAGGCAAAAAAATGTTTCCCGGGAGGCAAATTGTCCGTAGGCAAATGCCCTAGGCAAAAATGTCCCGGGGGGCCAAAAACGTTTAGGGGGAAATTGCCGTACCAACTTTTTGGGGACAGGAAACTGTGGGTAAGAAATATCAGTAAAAAATAGAAAAAAAATAACCTGGCCTGGGGAAAAATCGGTTTGGGGTTAAACATTAAGGGTTAACTTTTTGGAAAAGAAGGGAAAATAAATATTAAAAAAGTAATATTAAAAAGGTTTTTAAAAAAACATAGAAGGAAAACTCCCCTGGAAAATTTGGTTGCATTTGTGGGAAATTTGAAACCCGGTTTTTCCAAAATAATTATTTAAATATAATATTAAATTTTTTTTAACCCCCCCCAAAATATTTTAATAATTAAAATATCAAAATTTCTTGATTTAAAATTTGAATTTAATTTAGAAAACATGGTTTTAAAAAGGATAATATTATACTAAAATTTAAAAATTTTTTGATAAAAATTATATGGAATAATTTTTTAATTTTTTCTAAAAAAAAAATGTAAAAATATAATTTATTTAAATTTAAAATTAATAAAAATTTTTAATAAATTAAAATATAAAATTTATTAAAATTAAAATTTATGGGCCTTTGGGATTGTAAAAAACCCCCAGGGAACATTGGGCAAAGAAGCCCGTTTTAAAAAAAAAATAAATGGGGCTTTATAGCTTGCCACCGGAAAATTTCCCAGGGGAAAAAAATGTTTTGATTTGCTAAAGGGGGTTTTGGAAACAAAATGGTTAAAAATTAAGGGTTTCATGGGAAAAAGGGAAAGTAAAAACTTGAAAAGGGGTAAATCTTACAATTTTAAATTTCCCGGGTTTGTGGGAAAGATTCCCTTAAATTATAGGGGCCCCCTTTTTAATGTTTGGAAAAAAATTAAATTTTCATTGGGAAAAATTTAATGGTTAATGCAAATTTTAAAAGAAAAAAATTAAAAGGGGCCCCGTTTTTAAAAAAAAGACCCAGATTAAAAAGGGCAAAGGTTAAAAAAAGACGGATTAAATTTAAAAAAGGGCGCAAATATTTTTGGACAAAATTAAAAAAAAAAAAAACCAAGTAAAAAAACTAGATAAATAAAAACCCGAAAAAATTTTTAAAAAAAAGGGGTTTTAAAAAAAAAAAATAAAATTTAAAAAAAATTAAAAAGCGGAATAAAAAAAGCGATAAAAAAAAAAAACGTATTAAAAATTAAGAGAGATTAAAGGGCAAATAAATAAAAAAACAAGATAAATAAAAAAAACGAGGGTAAAATAAAAAGACAAAATAAATAAAAAAAACAAAATTAAAAAAAAAGACAAGGGTAAATAAAAAAAACAAAATAAAAAAAAAAGACGAAAAATAAAAAAAAACAAAATTTAAAAAAAAGACAAAATAAATAAAAAAAAACAAGGGTAAATAAAAAGACAAAGGGAAAATTTAAAAAAAAACAAGATAAAAAAAAAAGAAAAAGAAAATAAAAAAGGGCAAAATAAAAAAAAAACAAGATAAATAAAAAAAACCCAGATAAAAAAAAAAGACAGATAAAAAAAAAAGGGCAAGATAAATAAAAAGACGAAAATAAAAAAAAAGGACAAAATAAATAAAAAAAAAATAAAAATAAAAAAAAGGGCAAAATAAAATTTAAAAAAACCAAAATAAATAAAAAAACCAAATAAATAAAAGCCAATTAAATTTAAAAAAACAAGGGTAAATAAAAAGGGCCAAAATAAAAAAAAAACACAAATAAAATTAAAAAAAAACCAAAATTAAAATAAAAAGACGAATTTAAAAAAAAAACAAGGGTAAATAAAAAGACAAAAATAAAAATTTTTAAAAAGACAAAATAAATAAAAAGACAGATAAAATTTAAAAAAAACGAGATAAATAAAAAGGGCAAATAAATAAAAAGCCAAGGGTAATTAAAAAGACAAGAAAAAAAAAAAGACAAAATAAATAAAAAAACAGATAAATAAAAAGCCCAAAAATAAAAAAAAAAAAGAAAAGGGTAAATAAAAAACAAAATAAAAAAAAAAAAAAAAAGACAAGATAAATAAAAACCGACGAGATAAATAAAGACGCGATAAATAAACAAGAAAAAGGACGAGATAAATAAGCAAATAAATAAAAAAGACAAAATAAATAAAAAGACAAGATCAATAAAAAGACGACAAGATAAATAAAAAGACGAGATAAATAAAAAGACGAGATAAATAAAAAGACATGATCAATAAAAAGACGACAAGATAAATAAAACGACGAGATAAATAAAAAGACAAGATAAATAAAAAGACGAGATAAATAAAAAGACAAGAAAAATAAAACGACGACGAGATAAATAAAAATACGAGATAAATAAAAAGACGACGAGATAAATAAAAAGACAAGATAAATAAAAACACGAAGAGATAAATAAAAAGACGACGAGATAAATAAAAAGACGACGAGATAAATAAAAATACGACCAGAAATAATCAGATGACAAGATACAAAAAAATACGATGATAGAAAAAAAATACAACCAGATAGAAAGAAAAACGATTAAGAAAACTGTTCCCTCCGTCAGAAGGTTCCTGGTAAGCGTGCGTACTCCCAGTGTTACCACACCACTCACACCACTCACAGTCCAGGAGCCAAGGGCTGTTTTCATGTTTGAGAGGGCCCCGAGATCACTCACCTGATTTGGATAGAGGACCACCTGGTGGGGCATAATATTAACGAGAGTGGCTCATCTGAAACCTGGCAATAATCTCATAAATCACGGATTTGTCAATATTGTGCTCTCCGGAAATGACCCTCCGAATGACGGGTGAGCCTCCTTTCGATCGCCATAGCACCTAAACAAAGACACTTACGGAAATGAATTACCACTCAAAAGAATGCTTAACTTATCCGCTACAAGATTTAGCTAAAGTGAAGTTGATTACACAATGAACGTTTTTAGTAGAATCATTAATGCAAAGTTATATCAAATGTTTTGAAAAATCTAGGGTTGCAATATACAAAAAATAAAATAAAATATACGGAGTGAAAAATCTCATTGTTTAAGCGTACGTTTATTAACTGGGAAAGTTTCAAAACTACCAAACAGAAATAACTTAGGCAGTG